>VZUI01027780.1:0-46484 GCA_013401135.1 Cettia cetti
TTGGGTGGGGGGGTGAGGTGTGGTGGCTATGGGAGCAAAAACAAATTGCTAGGATTCTTCTCTTTTTCTAAGGTTTTTGTTTAAAATTGTCCTGGTTTTCTTGTAATTGAATAAACAAATATATATGATGCAGAGCAATAAGAACTACTCTATGATCTACCCAGACATTTATTCAAGGTGTTGAACCTTATGGGTTAGGAGATGAAATTATGGTGAATCCTATCAGCTGAGAATAGCAAGGATCGAGAAAGAAAAAGGTTTAAAGGGTGCCTGTTGCTTTCAAGACAGTTTGGAACCTGACAGTCAGAGACTCAAAATGCTTGATGTTCCCACTCTAATTGGGAGGAAAATTTGTGACTGGATAACCCATGTCAATAGTTTCTTAAGCAATGATTGGTTAACTCATTAATTATTGCTATTTGAATGTTTCTGGGTGGATTAAAGGTGACTGTCTAAAACATTGTTCAGAAAAAAATCAAATTTCTTATCATGCTTGTCGGTTCTGTTCAAAAATCAGCACAAAGGTGTCAGACAATGTTGTCTACTGGATAAGAGAAAAAGCTGGTGAGAAAGGGGAGGATTCAGTTTTTTGTAACCCTGTGAAGGGTTGGCCCTGGTTAGCAATGAAACATCCACCCAGTGTCTTGGTCACAGAACTTGCTGCTCAGCAGCTTCGAGCCAAAATTCTTTCCAGGGATATAAAACAGCGAGAGAGTAAGGCAAACACATATGTTCAAGATTTTCTCTGCCTATACTGCCCTGTGCATAGAAACAGTTGACTGTTTCTGTTTCAAAAGCTTAAATTTAGCCCAAGACACTGGAGGAATTTTGAGAAATTGTTTGTCAGCTGGCCTGAATGTGAGGAATTGTTTGCCAGACACCCAAGATTAGTTGCTTTGATACTACCCCTTGCTAAATTGAGGGATGGATTTCAGTATATTCTACTGGTGATAAAATTGGGAAGTTCTGTAGAAGATATTGAAAACTAATGAAAGGCTGGGAGCAGGGCTGGCCTGTCCAAATGACTGGATTCATCTCCTGGGTAATGGTGGAGCTGACAGCAGGCAGCAGGGAAATCCAGGTGGAACAAAAGGGTTAACCTGCTATCATTAGCTTTCCATTAGTGTGGCATAGTTTGATTTATTACATCACCTAAAGAGCAGGGCTACTCACAAGTGGATAACTCTAAAGTTTAATGGCCAGATTAACTAATGCTGATGCACAGAGGTTTAAATTAAACCTCTCTAAGCTATCTTGGGCCGCTGCAGGGTTCCACAGGAAGGATGCCTTTCAGACCCATCCTCGTCTGAGGTTATGTCCAGGCACCTTTGAATTTCCAAATGCTGTAAAGGAGGTGTGTTAAAATGCCTTGGATAAGGTTGCACATAATTTTAAGTGTTTATTTTCCTTTTGAATTACACAAGCTTCCTCAACAGACTATCTAGTTTCATGAAGATACTGAATGTTGTGCCTTTGTTTTCTTTTGTTGTAGGACTTCACACGCTTCAAATAGCTGGGATTTTGTGGCTAATTTTATTCCTATTTGATTTTACAGGCTTTTGATTTTGAATCATCCCTAATTTTAGATATGCCAAAGTCACCTGAAGTTTGCAGCTGCAAATTAATCTCCATCTCCATCTTGCTTTACAAACAAGGGAAATTGGTTTATTTGCATTTTCCGACTAGAGGCGACACTTTTGCATACATTGTTTTCTTGTTCTCTGCAGATATGTGAGTACAAGTCTGTTGCTTTTCTTCACTTTATTTCCAGTACGAAATGTCAGAAGTCCCCAAAAGCTACAGCACTCCCTTGGGTGCAGAGTTATCTGAGCTAATACACAGATGATTTAGATAGTAATGAAATAATGATGTATAATGAGCGCATTTAGCATTTCATGCCTGTGAAGGATCCCAGTAGCTCAAAGGCAGAATTGATCTTGATTTTCTTCTTTTACACTCTAGGAATAACCAAGCTATTACAATGTTATCTGACGACCAACGTAATTGTAAAAATTTACTTGCATAGTGTTTCTCCCCTGACACATTCTCTTCTTTTCTGTCAAATGCATTGTTCGTTATTAAAAGGGAACATCACAAAAGAAAATGACAAATTTCTGTCTTTTTTCATTAAGAAACACTTTATTATACTTAATGTATTTGTCTTGCTTTTCTGCTGAAAAACCAGTATCCTGTGCAGAGAGAATTGTTGTCAACTTTCTCTACACTAAACTGCAGATTTTTCCATCCTTAGTGATTTTCAAGCCATCATTCAAATTGGATACTTTAATATTTGAAGTATACCAATTGTAATTTAGGCACTTCTTATGCTTTTGACTACTGAAATACATGAGGTTGGTCTTTTAATATCCCTTGGCTTGTAAAAAAATTTCTGTCCTGTAAGTGAAAAATATTTAGTTGAAAAGCAGATTTGAAAGGCCAGATACAGTAGGTTATATGGGTCACTAAATGTACAAAAGAAAGGACTTATTCTCTATTCTTCATCCATCCAAATACCCTTTTAAGCCACTGAATATTTCATGTGCAAAAAGTATGCAGGATTTGGCCAGAATTTTGTCTCCCTCTCTCTCTGTGTAGAAAAGCAATCATTCCTAAACTCAACAATTTAAGACTGCCATCCAACAATGTCTCATATATCCCTTACATATCTAACAAACATAATATCTGACAAAAGATTGTACACTGATTTTGTTTTCTATTTTGTTGAAGAATGACCTCTATGTTTATAAAAAGAACTAAAATATCTATAAATGAACAGGAGGAAAAGGGATTGTGGAAAGGGGAAATTAAATCTGCCCCTGAAGATTCTCTGATTTGATGCAGACACTGACTAAATGTAGCAATAACTCTGAGTGGTGTAGAGCACCCCAAGTCCTCAATGAGAGCTCCAGCACTCACCACCTCTGGGAAACAATGGATATGGCTTAATCTGGTCCTTAAATCTGCAAGCATTTCCAGGTAACCGGTTTGATTACTCAAGAACCTTGAGTTCTTGGTAATATCTGCAAGATATGGCAAGATTGCTGGCCTGCAGCAGATTACCCAGAGACATTTTCTGGGGCAGTACTCACAGTAAATAAATTGAAAAGAAGAAAGTAAACCTCCTATCTGCCTGCCCTGAGTTTGATTTCATTTTTAGTAACTCTTCAGCTCTGAAAGTTGGAGTACTGTCAGGCCTTTTTTCATCGACACACGAATCAGTGAACTGCTCATACCTGTCAGAAATCACATGGAGTCAGTTAATTAGCTTCTGAGCTGACGTGGAGGCAGTGCAGATCAGAGTCTAGCAAAACAGCTGGGGGTACCCTAACTAGCAATAAACAGGACTCTGTTCTTTGCCTTCTACTCTACTCTTATGCACTCTGTCTTCCTAGTCCTTCTGTAGGATGGTGATGTACAAGTCAAAGAACTGTAAAGAAACATTTTACATTTATAAATGCAGGAATATTAAAGAACTGGTAGGGGCCATAGTGCTGCAGTAGATGAAGGTGAAGATCTAATGGAATATGCAATTAATATATGCAGTATCATTCTTTCATGTGAGAGCATCTGATTAGAAAGAAATGATTTATCCAGCATGGGGATTTGGAAGCAGTCCTGTTTATTGTCATACTGCTGCTGATCATGGACAAACTTCAAAAGCTGAAAGCTATGATTGTGTTTGTGCTATGAAAAGTAGGTCAGTGATAGAGGTGATGCTTTAGCACCACCTGTTCATTAAGGTTTCTGTGTTAGCAAGTTTAAGATACCTTGTCTCAATTACCTTCGACCCACTGCATATCCTCACCGTCAGCTGAATACAGTTAAACATTGAGGTGACATGGCCCACTCTGTTAGAACTAAACCAAAACTGGACAAACCAAAATCAGCAAAACCCACCTTCTTGGTTACCATTTAAAACAAACCAACCCCAAATGTTCTTGTTCCCTAATTCTCCAGAGGTTCTAGCCTCAGTATCTCTTTTGCAATGTACGTCATCAAGGAATATCTTGAGATTCTCTTTTCCTCATGCTGCAATAACTTAATAGTGATTTGAATTCTACTGAGGTATTTTGGATTGAAGCAGTGCCTTGCAAATAGAAGAAGCTGTATCTCATGGCTCTTTTGCTAAAAGCTTGAGGTGTACAAGTCCCAACCAAAGGAAGGGTTTGGGCAGATCAGACAGCACAGTATTTTGGCAAAACTACCAGAACAGATCAGACTGCACAGTATTTTGGCAAAACTACCAGAATTTTCGCAGGAGAAAACAATGGTGCTCCCACACTCACAGAATTTATGACATGAGTAACCTTACTATGGAAATTGTATGAGCAATTTTTAGATTTTGTTTTGTTAGGGGTTTTTTAGTATAGTAGTTTGTGAATATTAAGTTGTTTGCACTTCAGCAACTGACCTAGCATAGAATTTTTTCTGTTCCTTCTCTAGGTCTCTTTAAAGTAATCCTCTCTTTGTTGAGTAATTGTTCATTAGTTATTTTGCAAAGAATTAGTAGATGGATGATTAGAAGAGCTTATTCCAGTCACTGCCAAAATATTTTTATTGTGAAATGATTCTAGTATTAGTGATGGCTTCTTTGCTTGGAAAGTTTTGTACAGGTAATTTTATGTCTGAATATTCACAAATAGGGTATTTATGCTGCTCAGGACTCGATGCTTTGCTCTGTAGTAGATAATGGATTTATTCCTTTTAGCTTGTCAGACAAAATAAAAGAAATTCCAGGAGGAGCTTGATTTTTTCTGTTGTTCTGTGCCACTGGATTTGATGCATTTTATTTTAATAAAAAGCAGGAAACATTTATATAAAGTAATAGACTAAATTATAAAGTAGTGGTTTTAATAATCTTTTGTTTATTTTTCCTGCAGTTTTATCTGCAACCCTTGGGATATTGACTATGTAAATACAGGATTAATGGTGTTTTATGACTTAAGTGTGTTTCTGCTCTGGCTGGGATTCTGCAGTTGCTCAGCAAGGCTCTAAGGTGCCGAGCACTCCACTTCTGTGAAAGCCAGTGAGAACTGAAAGCTTCCTCTTCCTCCTGGAAATGAGGTGTTAGAGGAAACTTTACCTTTTGTATGTGCACCTCCTCTTCCTAGAGAAATTTATTATCATGTTACACCATAACACCTCTGTGCTACACAGCAGCAGAAAAGAAAAAGATCACTGATCCAGGCTTCAGGATATTTTGCACATAGGAAGTAAGAAGCAAAAAGACTTAGGTACAAGTGTCACTGCTCTAGCCTCCTCAAACATTTTAACTTCTTAAACATACAGCTGAGTGCCAAGTGCTTAATATTTCCCATAGGAATAGCAATTTCCTCATAAAATCAGGTTCCCCATTAGCAGGTGCAACAAACTCACTCACAGCATCCTTGGGAAAATGAGTAGATCACTATTGTAAAAACTCTCTTTTCCCTGATATTCATTGTTCTAGACACAAACACAAAATTGGCATAGGGTGCCAGGTGCTGTTTTTGTTCCCTTGTTACTGAAGTTCACCTAAAACAGTGGCAAAGGGATCAACAGCTGGATCACATTCAGTGTAAACATCAGCCTGGGACAAATTGTATAGCACTTCCTATCATGTTTCTGCTGGTTATGTTCTCAAACAAAGCAAAATTTGATAAGAATGATGAAACTTCACAACTTTTGTATTAGTCAAACTTAGCTCTCAAAGTGACCAGGAATGGAAGTGCTGAGTTCCATTTTTGTTTTTTGTTTTTCTGCTTTTGCCATCAAGGAAGGAGACTGATAGGGTTTCATATTGGGCACTAAAGCATAAGATTGTATGTAGCCATATATATGCATTTCTGAAAAAGGCAATATTAAAAATTGCAAGTTTGTTGGTTTTTTTTTTAATACCTTTGCTTTAGGACTCCCCCACCTGCTAGTATTCAGTATTCACAAAAAGGAGCATGGAAAATAGATATCATCTTCTTAAAATAGCTTCAAGTCCATTGTTTGTGAGCTCAAACCTGAGCACATTTCCCATGTATTCAGTAGGGCTCTTGAAACTGGCCAGTTTACATACTCTTTGGGAACTAGGTAGCTTTCCTTCCTGTTTACTGTCATCTTCACCTTGTTTTTCCAGCAGCAACATTACTAGTTTCCACTTGGTAACTACTTGACTTAGGAATTTTTTTTGGAAAAGAAAAGGGGAGTGGGGGAGAAGAGAGGAAAGCACTGCTATTTGTGTGCAAATCTATTTGGCAGATATGCTTCAGGCCTAATTTCAGTACAAACCCTAAATGTGAGGTGTTAGTGGGGATTTTACAGGGGTTAATTGACAATAAGAAAAGTTGCCAGTTTATCTGGTTAGTTACCCGTTAGCCAAAAGGAGAAACTGAATTGCCCTTTATGGTGTAGAAAAATAAAACCACACCAATAGCCATTGCCAGGAGGCAAATCAGCCTGGTGCCAGCGGCAGAGATGGAGTCCCCCTTGCAGAGGGGGTGTGGTCCCCAGCTGAAGTTATGGGAGCAGGTCTTCAGTGAGGAGAGCAGGGTGAGCTTGTCCGGCTGCGCTGGAGGCTGCTCTGCCTGCTGAGGAGCAGCACAGCACATCCTTGCAGTTCTTACCTACAGTGATGTGGTGCACTGGCAGAGGGCTTTGTCTTTATTCACAACACATTCTGTGTGTCTCGGCAGGGGAGGAAACAACACTGTCAGCCTGTGCTCTGCCACCGTCTGCAGAATAAACTGAACTCTAACTCACCATTTAAGAGAAAGAAGGAAAGGTAAAGAGAGAAAGAGAAAGGGATTTGTTCTCTGCCTTATTCATACATTAGCTCTCTGCAAAGGCACAGAGCAGAAGGAGCAGCATCAGCAACCTTGCAAGCAGTGACTCTGTTTCCAATTAATATGGTCTGAGCTACTTTGAGAAGCCAATTTATTACTTACACATATCACACTTGAGCTTTGCTGAAAACTGGATGTGCCAAGCACACCTTTGCTTCTGATTTATACATAAAGACTTGCATCTTTCACAGAACAAACGTTATCAGGAGAGACTCAACCAAAGCAGGTAAGAGATTTCTACCTAAGTGTCACCTTCTGCATTGTTAACATATGTTAACAAATGCAACTTCTGACTACAGTGCGTGGCTGTCGATGAGCACTTACAACTACTGTGTTTGTCCTTATGTCATGCTGTCTTTAGGGAAGTTTAATCCCAAGAACATTTGCAGTATACTTTAAAGATGTATTTACAATATTTCCTAAGCATTAAAAATCATAGTGAATGGTAAACCTTAAAAGTTAAGTTTTGAGTAAAGTAATATGTTCATAGAATGTGTTTTAGATATATCTCTTGCTGTTTCTATATGATATTTAATAATCAACTTGTAGCATTAAAAATTAATTTCTTTACAGTTATGTTCTGATGCATAGGATTTGTGCACCAATTAGTCTAATAACACATATTCCCAGGCAGCCCTAAATGATCCAGCTGAACAGTTTTAAGAGTTTAGTCATGCTTATCCAATTGGCAGAATAGTTACGAGCTTTTGCACATGGCATAAGTTATTTTTTTTTTTTTCTTTTTCTTATGGTCAAATGAGTTGTTTTGTCAACATGCAGTTCAGTTAAAGCATTGTAACAGGATGATAATATTACAAATATAGCCTGTGCCCAACTTTGTGAATCAAAACAAGACTTGGTTATAATTCAGTATTGTGTAAATGACAACACTGCTGATTATTTGACCTGATGGTACCTGGCAGGTCAGATAATAACAAAGCACATTTTTGGGCAGAGAGTTAGAACCAGTCTGCTCTGCATTCCTGACACTGACTAGTGCTTGGAGACAGAGACTAACAGAAAAATATATTAGCAAAGGTTTCATCTTTATGAAGTTTATAAGATGATTTTTTTTTTTTTTTTTTGCTCTGACTGTGTTTAATCCTCTGTAATAGAGCATTTTTGGAACTCAGTGCTTTACATAAGAAATAATGTAAATTAATCACTCATATAGGATGAGAGAGCTAAGAAAACTGGAGGAGGATGGGTAATAAAACCTGCTCTAATGACACAACATTAAATTTAAACATAACTTTTTCTAGTAAATACATAAATAAGCCTTTTCTCAAATACTTTTCAAATACTTGCTGCTGACCTGTTTTCCATTTCACCTGTTACCAGTTCTTTACCACAGAGTTATTCTTTCTAGTTATTTCATATATTCAAGATTACCAGTGCTAACAGAATAAGGACTTTTGGCGACATTTACAGTAGTTTTTAAGTAAATGTTATTGTATTAGTTCTAATCAAAGTGGAACTCAGAAGAGTGCATGTGGTCTTGGCTTTTTTCTGGTAGTGACTTATTGAAAGATACTGATGAACTAAAAAAGAACAAATCTCATCAGTTGTCTGGATTTTTGCTACTTTTTTTCATTAGATTATTTTGGTACCGAGAAGATGTGGCTACTCCATGTAAAAAATAAGCTTCTGCATGAAAAATGTGAGTTTCCAGACCTGTAGGAAGCCAAAGACTTCCTTTAGAACTTCTTCACTTGACTTTTTACATGACAAATGTCGTGTTCTTTTGAAGGGAGGAACATGTGGCTCTACATTCCTGGGAGAAATGTTAAATCTGATGAACCTAAAATTAATTAAATATTGGCTATAGTTCTTATTAAATTATTGCCTGAATTCTACAGTCTTGGAATTTTTACTTGTCCCAAAACAGGGGAGAAAAAGAGAATAGTCAAAGGATAAAAGGTTTAAATGTGTCTGATAGTTGTTTCTTACAATTCTAGATCTCTGGGCAGGAGATAACTCTGGGGTACAGGCAACAAAATCTTCAGTTAGGTCCCTAGAGTGAAACCCATCAGTGTGGCTCCAGTGGCACTGAAGGAGAAACAGCTGTTGAGGATCTGGCTTTTGGAGAGTCACCCCTCTCCATACTGGGATGCTGATGCTGTCTGCATGTTTGCACAGGGGTGCTGGTGCTGTCTGGGCTGCACCACAGGGCTGGATGAGCTGTGGGCAGCAAGGAGACTCGAGGCTAACGGGGTAAATGAGGACCCTGGCATGGCAACCAGAAGTGCATTTACACATCACAACACTTTGAGTCGTGTTCTGAGCAACTTTCTTTCCTTAGGACATTGATAGAGAGGAGCTGAGGAAGCTTGAACGTACCTTGAACTGCCACAACAATCTCAGGACTGTCTTTCACTGCCCCCAGAGGGTGATCCCAGAAGGAATGTCATGGAACAGGGAGCTGTGCCTGGTGTCATCACAGTAAAACCATGTCCAAGGAGTGACTCAGACCAGTCTGCTGGAGATGCCAGTATGCTAAGGAGCTGTGCCTGCAGGAGAAATATCTGGTTCATGGTTATTCCTGAAGCTTGTCTGCTGAGTGTCCTGATGGACAGAGTAGGCCAGCACAAATCCTAATCATATCTTGCACAGCAAGGAAAATTCTTATCCACTTTAAAGCTCTTTTCTCTCCCTAGCTAGAAAGCACTAGAACAGTGACAGCTTATGCCAGGTTACTGTTGGGCCCAAAATTTTATGGGACCATACAGAGAACTGTGGTTTGTACCAGATCTGATCAAATTTCCTTTTTTGTCACCCTCCTCTGTGGTCTCTCAGCACAGTGCAGAGCAGTGTGTGTATTTTTTGCCCCTTGAATGGGGAAATGAGCTACTCAGAACACTTTTGTCAGCCCTGCACCAGCTAAGAAGCCCTTTTGCCTGATAGAGAATGAAGGGCTTTTGTTCTCTCTTGTCTTCTCCACCCATGGTAGGAAAAATGCCTAATGTTGCAGCCTCTGAGGAAATGCACATTCCTCATGTTCCCCACCTTCATCCCACCTCCATGAGTTATACTGCTATTTGGCACTGGCATTTTTCAAAGTGATGAGGTGCTTAGTTAGTGAACTGACACTTATTAATTCCTGTCACTATAAGTTCTACACTGGACAGCTTGAGAATACTTTTTTTTTTCTATACAGCTCAAGTCTGGAGATTTTTCTCCTGCATTAATACAGAAAAATACATTTGTTTACTTGCATAGCCAAATGAGCAGTTTATGTACAGGTAAAGAGTTAAGAAGCCCCTTGATATATCTGATCCAGACTTTTCACTGAGATAGTAAATATCTAAGTCCTGATCTACTGCTTCTATGACATCCAAAGCCCTCTCATCTGCCTCTGTGGCCCTGTTTGGGGCATTGCAGGCACTGTGCTTGGTATTGTGGTGTTTGGAGAGTGGCAGCTCATTCTTCAGGTGTACAGTACCTTGTGTTTGCCTGTTCTAGTGCTTCAAAGTTAGACAAATGACAATAATCAAAGCTCCATACCATGTTCTGCACTCCTTCAGTTCAGATCTGATGCTTTTCAGGAAGATTTAAACAGTAAGGTCAATTGGAAAGCATGTCTATTCCAAAACCCATTTTATTTTCACCCAAAGGATTTCTGACTTAGAAAGCATTAATCTCCTATTTAATCATGAATTATATTCCTTCTTGAAGAAAAACCTTTTAATTAACTGGTATATATTTCACAGAATGGATTCATTCAGCACCTTCGAAGCAAAATTAATACAAATATCTAGGAAAGGGCAAACTCTGCTGCAGTCACCAATGTTGATAATTGTTTTTGTAAAGACAAAGGATTTTCTTGAAAAACAATGCATATGGCTTGCCTGAAGCATCAAATTCAGGAAAGTCTAAACTCGCAGGTTACATCTAAATTTTTCTCTAATGCAGTATATTTCATTTACAGTTTTCTTGGAACTGCTTTCTTGTTTGCAGTATTTTGATGTTTTGGAATGCAATGATTCACTTTAGGCATGAAGAATGGAATTTATGTTTATTACATTGGCTATTACTGCAAGCTGCCCTATAGTTTCTCCTCTTCAGTGAGTGGAGAGAAACATACACCACTAAAAGCCTAAAAACTCTGAAAGCCTGAGATCCATGGTATGAAAAGACTTGGGAATAGACTCTGCAGTGGCTGCAGAGGGCCTGGCTTGTAAGCTCATCTTAGCTGGGTTTAAGCAGTCAAAGTGATAGTGCCACATGTAAGTACAAAGTGCTCGAGTCAGAATTAAAAATGCTGCGGGTGATGCAGATTCACAGTTTCAACACACCTGAGTCCTCCTGCAGTGCATATCTGCTCTGCAGACCAGAGGCAGGCTAAGACCAGAGGCAGGTTAACCTGCAGTTTTGGCTGCAGGCTGCTCATGGTGGCATTAGGGAGGTGACAGAGATGAGATGATGCTCTTTGACCTCAGGGAGATGCTGTGAGAACAGCTTGTCTGACCATATCTGACCATCCCCCCTTAGTGAAAAGCATGCACTGAAGTGAGTAGGAAAAGTTGAAAAGCTCAGTGATGCATAAGTATTCCAGGTAATTTGTGAATTTGTCTTCACAAGCTGTATTCAATAAAAGCCCAGTTCTCTCCCTCTACAGTACAAACTCTCTTGCTATTCCAACAGCTCACTAAGCAAGGAGATAGAATATGTTAGCTCTCAGTGCATCCACTGATGTTCTAATTGCCTTTTATCACCCAGTTAATAAGGTGGATCTGCAGAGCATGATGCACACTGTTATGAAGTATTCATTCTGCATCCTCTGATAGCCCCAAAGATGCAGGTGCAGCAAGTGTTATGATGTGTGTTAGACATAATCATTGTGAGATATTAAAAAAGCATTAGTCAGGCACACAAAAATCAAGAGTTTGGGGTGGTGCACAGAAGATTTTCATTTTAAAATACTGAATTTTGGGTGGTTCCCCATGTCTTTTTTGATTTTGTTATTTGGCTTTGGAGCATTTCTCCATAACTGCTTCAACCAGGAATGTTTGTTTGTTTCTATTTACAAACGTACTCTTTTATGCAATCACAGACTTCAGGAGGTGAGACTTTGAACCCCATCACTAGTGCTATGAAATTAAACTTGCTGTACAGACTGTTAGATAAGATAAAGATCAGTTTTAATGTTACAGTTCTTAGTAGGTACAGCCAATGAAATCCTGTAATTTTTATTTGGTAAGACAATCGGTCCATCCTAGACCATGTTTTTTAAATTCATCACCTAAAAAAATTAAATTTTATCAATGTGTAGATGCAGTAGGAATGAATAAAGTATAACAATATCATTGGTGGGTGATAGAAAGTCTTCACTTTCATTTGGGAACACAAGGTGGTGAGAAGTGCTGATGCTGCATAAAGATTCACAGAACTTTTCTCATTTGGTTTTTCCAGTTTACTTGGCTGCTGTCTGCCTCTAAGAACAACGTTGGATACAGCTTTATATTCCTGTTTATCACTGTCTCTGCATTTGTGACACTTTAGAAAAAAGACTTGCAAATTGCCTGTTTCTTTTTACCTTTATTCTGTGCAGGGAAAGGATACTTACATTAAGATTGTTTTGTAACTGATTAACTCCCAGTTAATTAGTTGCTGTTATCAAATATGTATATTATGAATAAAAATGGTAGGGTTCTTACAGGAACATTGATGGAATACCTGGCAGAAAGGAGGGGCTCCTGTGTGTTACTGAACATAAGCCTGAATCAAGCGACACAGAATCAGAACAGGGGATTTCCACAGCACCCACTCCCCATCTCATATGGGAAAATGCTTCAGGGAGGGATGTGAGCACAAAACACTGCAGTGCCTGAAGGCTCACTTGAGATCACAGTTACCCATTAAAAGAAGACCTACACTGTCTTTAATTTCTAGAATAAAATCATTTTAAAAGTCCTTTAGTCAGAGTGGCATACATTAAAAAAAAATTTATTTTGCTAAATTGGGGTATTAAATAATAATTAAGTATATTGATTGAATACAGATGGCACTGTTATAGAAGCTAAACTTTTAATAGGTGCAGATCCAGCTGAGCTATGGAACTACAAACTACCTTTCAACAGACCCAGATAAGCTGCTCATTTTTCCTGTATTCCATACACTTTTTAAACACAAGTTTTATATAATATTTTGTCATAATTCATTAAACGTACACAGTCCAATCTTCATCAGTCCTCTGATGTTCTGTATGTTAACAGTCATAAATGATGATTTATTTTCAGTGTGAAACATGTGGTTGGTCCAGATGTTCAAACAAAATGACTCCCAACAGGCTGACAACACAGGTTAATTCAAGAATGGATAGGTTTAAATTTGTATAGAGCAAAATTTGCCATAATTCAAATTAAGGATGAAGTATAAGAAAGGCAGAAAAATGTGAAAAACCTGAAAAATTCGATTTACTTCTAAGTGTGAGAAACCTATTACGTGGCTTCTCTACATTATAGACATATAAAATATTTATAATCTATTTAATGAAAGTAATAAAGTAAAGAAACAGAATATACTTGTAATTTCAATAGTCAACTAAATTCTAGTTTTTTCTTCATTCAGGAAGGAAAGTTTGGATTTATCTAATTGCTGTTAAATAGTGTTTAATTGTTGGATTAATGCTATTTGTAATTGTATTTTGTTTAATTTCTTATCTTGGATATCAACAGTGACTATCACTAACACCAAAAAAGTTTAACATCTTTTTTTTTTTTCATTGTTTAAAAGGCTGTTGTATAATCTCTTTACCCACAGCCACAGGTCAGGGATGGGTTGTGTGTAGAAAGGTTTCTTGCTGATAAGTTCTGTCTGCATTTTTTCTTAAAGCTGTCCAGGCAAACCTGGAGAAAAGAAGGATGTTTCCTGTTACAAAGGGTTTGATGCTGCCTGATTGGCAAGAATTTATCTATTCCTTGCTCTGTATTGCTTTGAGACCAGCATTTTCTTCTGGCAGCTCTGGGCTGCTGCATTGTCTTTCTCAGATCTAATATATTTTGTTACAAAGTATCCTATTACAAAATAATCTTCTCTTTGTGGAACCCCATTTGGTATTCTCAAACTGACAACACAAGGCATTAATAGTGACTGGCAAGTTCTCCTCTATTCTGTGATGCTTATCTCCTGGTATGAAAGATCACTCACTCTGTGAGGAGTTTCTTGTACCATTAAGAGCAAGAAGAAATTTTATGTTCAGCAAATTTCAGGAGTAGGCAATACATACAGAAAATACCTTGATTATTTAAAAATAAGAGGTTGAAATGAAAATGAGCTCAAATGATCTTTGCATTTTAGTCTTTCCTTATCCTTATGTACAATGTGGTAAGTAGTAGCTCGTATAAACTATGTATTTTTTTATTTATTACATAGAGACAGAGGATTTGAACAAAATATTTTTTCAAACCCCCTGTAGAAGGGTTTTTTTTTTTTCTACATCTTATATGTGAGCTGTTAGAACAACTTTCAGTTATAGATCAAGCATCCCCACATCTCTTTATTGTTTGCTTTTATGAGACCTCTCTAGACATCAAGATCTGTTTTCTTCTTATGGGAAATTCATTAAAAAGTTGTCCAAGTTTCACTTAGTTTCAGCAAGCAAACAAACCAATTGGTGAAGACAAGGTACTAATTGTCTGCAGCTTTGAGCTGAAGCAGAGCTGGAGGTCCAGGCTGTGAGGGAACCCAGCTGTGAATGTAGAGGGAGCACAGTGCTCTGGAGGGTGGTCTGTAGAACTGGGGAAGGCTGGCTGCACACAGCCTCTGCACATCACCAATTTCTCCTCTGTCACTTTTCATTTGCATCCTCTGTTCATCCTGCTGTCCTTCATTCCCAGTTTATGACCAGGCACCAGCAGCCCTTACTCTGCCCTGATGACAGAGCTGGAAAACAGGGTCACACTAAATGTCACAGTCACACAGTGTTGAAGTGCAATAGAGCTTCTCCTGGGTTTAACACTTAATTAAAATTTAAGAAGAGATAGTGATGTATTCACTGGCAGGCTTGAAGGATATTATGAACAGACAAGTGCTTATTGGCACATCCACAGGTGCACACACACGTGTAGGTCTACTCAAGGTAATTTTTAGCCTTAGTCTCATTTTCATTGTGGTATGTTTTAAGCAGATGTAAAAGTACAGAGTTCCTCTTGCAAACTGCAAATGTTAAAGGTCAGTGTAGAAAGTCAAGTCATTTTCAACAGCTGGTGATCTTATAGGAATTGCTGATGACATTTTACAGTTGTAGAGTAGTAAGGGATTCAATAATTCCTTTTCATTGTTCTTCTGAAAGGGAAGTCTTTCATATTGCAGGGTAGTCCCAAAGTATTATCAGAGTATAATTATAGAGGGGGAAAAAAAAAGGTAGGAGGAACATGATAAATGTAGCATTTTAAAAGTAAATGAGAAGGATTTTTAAAAAAATTTATGAGAGACTCTAGGGAGTGTGAGTTGGGATTAACCAAGATGGGAAGTCAAGGAAACAAAGCCTACCTGAAATATTTATATGTAAACTAATGTAAGTATAAATAGTTTTTAGCTTCAATTAAGACTGCATACACCTGTATTTTGGGAAAGGTAAATGGAAAAGGAGATAAAGGTGATGTTTTTACTTTGAAAGAGGAAATGTGTCTGGCATTTACAATTAAGATTCTCATCTTTGGATTTCTAGAGAACATTGAAGTGCTCTTAAAAGCCAAAGTAGTGGCTATATTCATGTATAATGGTTTTGTCTCATTCAGGCCCCTGAAACTGTAAACTTGGGATGCAGTAACATCTGCTCTCAAATCATCATGTAACTCTGTTCTGCCATTCACATAAGCACTGCTGCAGCGTGATGCACAGAGTGCTGCAGGGCTCTGCTTTGGGAGCAGAGACAATGGGCAGCCAGTCCCAGCCACTGTGTCCTGCTGGGAAGGGCTGCAGCAGCCTGTGCAGGAACAGAGAGGGGCACACAAACAGTCCTGTCGTGTAGGAGGCTTGTGTGCTACTGAGAAGAGTTCAAATGTAAAGGTGTCTAATGATAAGAAAAAGTGTTTTTTTTAAATCTCAAATCTTCTAAACACAGGCATTCCTATTGTACAGTTTTAATTGCAGTCTACAGTAGTAGACTGTACCATATATTTCATGGTTTCACTAAATATTTGGGAGGTTTTCTTCAGATAGAATAACCTGTCAGAAAAGCCATGGAAGCATCTACCATTTACAGTAATTATTCACTATGCCTTTAGTAGCCTCAGACATACTCAGAAGCAACTACATCAAACCATTTTTTCTTGCTTGGTTCCTCTGCTGGGTTGTGTTGGGGGGTGCACTGACAGTCTCAGTGCCATTCCTTGCTCTGTGTGTCTGATTGCAGACACTGTATATCTGATTACCAGCACTTGAAGAAGGTGGAAGCCTCCTTGCATGGCTGCTGGGGGTGTTTGTATGGTTTTAATAATGACTACAAAGCACAAGTAGGTAAAAAATTGTACCTACAGTATCCATGGGTAATGTGATGGAAAGGATGAAGTACTTTCAAAACTTAAGTGTTTCTGAGTTACAAGGAAGAAGAAGCTGTCAGACAGAATGGGTGCTGAATTCTGAGTGCTGTAGCTGGTCCTGTCTCAGTCTAGGTGTCTATTGGATCTGTGGACATTTCATTAGAAGAGCTGCCCACATTTTGTCTCTGCATGTTTGTTGTTGTGAAATGTTACGTGCACATATCTAGGTGAACAGTTCTTCAATGGAAAATTCAGTGGCATCTCATTAAATGAATTAAGGATATGCAGGGTCCTGACAGACTTGCATCATAAATACCAGAATCACTCTCAGTGTCAGTTGGTTATACAAAGTCTAAGTGACTGATTTAAAATGGAATTCCAGCTTTTCTCAAGGGATAGTGAGAAGAATGGAGCCAAGAATACCACATGCAAACCAAAAGAGTTATTTCATTTACCATTCTATTCATCATAACTGTCATTTTCTTCATAATTAAATTCTGATCTCTGAAAAACAAGCAGCTTCTGAAGATCAGCTATACTGCACTTTCCTAGATTGTGTCATTCAGGATAAAAGTCAGTTTAAATGTCTGCCCTGAGTTATGATTTGTTTAAGAGAATGCTACTCCTGGCTTCTGTGATTTAATGTGGTTAGCCTTTCAGAAAATGAAAGCTATATTTTAATAGCTCAAAAACATGATATGTGATGTGTGGGACATATACAGTGTAATTATGAAACTAATGAGGGGTGGCTTACCAATGTGATTGGTGAAGATCTGCTCCAGTAGCTCCTGTTAATGAACTGTCTGTCTCTGCCAATGCTAAGCTTGGAAGGGTTTATATACTGGATGGTTGGTTAGATTGGAATGAGAATCTTGCCATGATCCCATAAATGAACTGGATTTTATGGCAGTTATACTTGCCTTCAAAACTAACTCGACTGAAAATCTATCTACTAATTCTTCCTTGAATGTTAAAATGCATCTTGCTTGTGGTAACTCTCAGTATTAACACCAGTGAGGGCTCAGCTGTGTCAGAGAGGCAGCAGCAGAGCCGTGCTCCAGCTCCAAGCTGTGGCTGCAGCAGGGCTGCAGTGACACAGGGGCACTGCTGAGGTACCTGCAGTGACAGGAACAGGACAAGCAGACATCCAGCTGTGCTGCATGCTTCCAGGGAACACGGGGCTGTGGGGGAGCCTTCCCAAATCCCTTGGCTTTGGCTGTAATCTCTCTCTAACTCCAGCAGCTGGTCATTCATTCTGCTTTCTCCTCTCACACGAATGCAGTTGATCTCCCCAGCTCCAGGTTAGCTGTTAGCAGCTGTTAGATCTGCAGCCTATGTTCACCTACCAAGTTATAGGCCCCTGATTATCATTTGCAGCTTCAGACATCACTAATGATTATCCAGGTCCACTGTGTGCCATGGCAAGCAGAATTCAAATTTTATGGTAAAAATAATATAGCAGATTGTAAAATGCATGAAAAAAATTAGGAACATTAAAACAAATGAATTTTATATGGAAATTAATAGGAAGTAAAACTGTAATCTGTAAGTAGCTTTTTAAGCCATTATGTTGGTCCATATTCATTGTGGTATCCTAAAATATTTTAGCAATGAAGGTGCTAGAAATTTCTGTACTGATGGTCCTGAAGGGAAGATATTCACCTGAAGGTTCTTTAATCTGTAGGGCTCAGCTGCATCTTTCACCACATTGAATGATGTGGGAAGTAACTTAAATAGGTGGGATAAACCCATGGCTTGGTAGTTGCTTAAGCATCACCAGTAAGTGACTACAAAACTGAAATCATCAACTTTAGCTTAGATGCTTTTCTTCACAACTGTGAGTGATAAAGTGAAATAATTACTGTTTTGTTAAAAGAAAATTTAACAGAATTTATTTCTCCTGTGAAGTTTCAGTTTCATGATAAATATCAATACATTTGACTTAAAGGGTAAATAAATGAAAGAATTTGGCATTCTAATCTGAGGATATAGTATTTGTAAGGTAAATTAAAAAGGCAGTTGGATTACAAAAAACATTCTAGTTACTCACTAATGCAACTGCATGCAATATTCCTCTTTCCCCACTGAAAGAGATGTATGTTGCTCATTAAGTAAGAACCTTTCTTATCACTAAGGAGAATAATGTCCACTGAAAGTTAAACACTGGATAATTTGCTTACCTCAGTTGGATTTTATCTGGGGTCACTTTTATTTTTGCATTTGCTATCCATCAAAAATTCCCAGTTTCTTTGGTTGTCCTGAGAACCAGTGTGAAAAATGTGCCTGTTGTCAAGTCACTGGAAGTAATCAAATACTGACCACAAAAACCTGACCACTGTAATTGAAAACTAATGGGTAGATAGCATTTATTGGTGTTTTTTCTACAGAGGAAAAAGGATAAGGGATTTGATCAGTTATCTCACGTTCTGGATGCTCCACCCCAAGCTAGAACTGAAGTGTTGGCAAAGGAGAGCACAGGTGCTTGCAGTGCTCGCAGTCCTGCTGGCAGCACTGCAGTGTGCTGCATTTCCCTCCCCCTGAGCCCAGACTGTGTCACCTGCTCAGGGCACAGCTTCCCCACGCTGCTGCACCCTGGCAGCTGGGCAGGGGGTTTGGGTCTCTCACTGCTGTCTCATTCCTGTGCAGGCTGCCAGAACAAAGCCCATGTTGGTCCATGGGGTCCTAATCCTTTGCATCTCAGTCTCTTGTTAAGTAAGGGAATGTCTGGGTTTATTTTTTAAAAATGTTTTAAATATAAATAGATTTCAAGTATGTAGAACTTTCTTAAGAAGAAAAGAGTATTGAAAATACTTTTGAATGCATTTTTCTCATTTGGTCTTACTTCACCCAAAAGTGAAAAATTTTGAGGAATTTTTCCACATGAAATATAATTTATTGATAGGTTGTGCTCTTCCCTACACTGCTTTACTCTAGCCCTCTTCATAATGTGGTTGTCCTGCACCTGATTTTGTCTTCTTGGCACTTCTCTCACGATTCCAAACTTGAGGCTTTGGCTTCTGCTGCTTGGGGGATTTGTAGCTGCTGCTGCTGCTCAGCCTTACAAAGCAGGCAGCTGTGCTCAGGGAGGCTTCTCTCTCCTCAGGTGTCACCCACTCCATTCCCTGGGCACCCCTTCCAGCAGCTTTTGGAGGCTGTTGTCCCCCTGCCCTTTCTGCAGGACTCCCTGTCCAGTTGAGGCTGTTTTACCGAGACAGGTCAGAGGCTGAGTTTGCAAAAGCCGTGGCCTGAGAGAGACTAAGCCAAGCAGCAGGTTTTTCATACATTACATTTGCTTTTATTTCAAGGAAAAATCCCAAACCATCCAAAGCTGATTCTATTTTTCCTCAAAGGGAGCAGCCATTAAGATTGAAGTGAGGTGAATGACTCAGACCATTAAAGGTTGTTTGAGAGGGTCCTCTCCTCTGGACTGTGCTGCACAAGGGCTGTACAGCAGCACTGCTGTACACTCCTAAAGCATTCCCAATTTAAACCAAGTTTTGTCAGCTCCTTCTTGGCTTGCACATTGTTTTAGCAGCAGCTCTTGCAGTGCAGCTAAAGCAGCACGTGAAACTGAGGTGATTTACACAAAGATGCTCATCCAGAGACTCTTAGTTGAAGCAATATGCTGGAGAACTGCATCTGGGCAAATATGATCCTGTTCTGCCATATTTAATAGACAGAATGATAAAGTCATTTTAATAAGAGTTTTACTTTGCTTTCTGCTGGGGGGAACACGGAAGCTGGTGAAGCCTATTTGCTCTACAGTAGGAAATATGCACCCATATGAATTGCCAGACACAGTTCACTATAAGTAGTTTATTTGTCTAGCTTGATATTTACCTTTTTTGAGTTTCTTTACCTTGTGTCTTTGCTTCATTCCCTGGATGAGATAATACTGTTCTGCCTCTGAGTACATGAGCTAACCTCTTGTCCTTGTAACAAAGTGATAAAATGATTTATCATTTAAAAAAATGAGTATAAACGCATGTAGCTCATAATTTTAATCATAAGTAAGGTCATCAGATCTGCCATATTTTGGCACACTCATATGCTACTTAAACCTAAGTGCTTCCTCTGTGAATTAATAAGTACTTGCTAATTTGTATGAAGGCAAAAATCTGTTGAATGTTTTAATCCAATCACATGAATTTGTACCTTGAAATATTGCTAGACAATGACAATGACTGATTTGATTGCCCTGGTTTCAATAGTCCCAGGGAGAGTTAAACATTTGTGGGAGTTTGGCTGGCACAGGTTTGGTTCTAGAATGACAGATGAGCAAAAGATTATCCAATATCATCTCCTCTTTTTGCTTTCACTGTTGAAGTAGCACCGAAAGTTTTTCAGACTCTATTCAGAATTTAGCTTAGTGTGGCCTTCAGGATTCCCTGAGTTTAATGACCTTTCATCACAGAGAATTCTGCACCAGGTATCCCATGAGTGGGCACAAGCAGGCTTTTTACTGCCCTGAGGGTTTGCCTTGACTCCCCAGACTGGTTGTAGCTGAAGTGTGTCCCTGGCTTTGGAACTGATGGCTTACTGAGGACAAAAGCCGTGGAACATGGATGACTGTTTTGTTGCAATTCAATTCAAACTGTTAATGATACATGGAGTCCAATTCAACATAATGTTTAAGACTAATTTCACATGTGCTTAAGCCTTGGCATAAAATCAGGCACATGCTTAAATGCTTTCCTTAATTAAAGCTTTATATTAGGACTTGCAAAATACTTTTACTACTTTTCTTTAGCATTATGAGCTTTTTTTTTTTCCAGTTTGGCACAGAGTGAAGTTAAAATATTGCTAATGAAGTAAAATAGTTGGAAATGGGGACACCAGGCTGGCAAGCACACGTTCATTAAAAACAGATTAGCTATAAACAGACTCTGATAATCCTGCAATCAAGGCTTGATACACAAACTCACGGAAATGCTAAACATGTGCTGTAAATAAATAGATGATTAATTTCCTTTATTCTAATACACATGCCTTAGTAAGAAATTAGAGTTCCACTAAAAGATCATTTTCTTATTATCTTATGATTGTACCTCCTTTGCAGCTGCAGAGCATGTAGGATATAAAGAGATAATTAATGGTCTGGAGATGGAGTTGGTCCCCTGAGAAAGGGAACTTCACACCACAGTCTCAGGTCTGTTAGCAAATGCTGCAGCAATTGACAGCTATTGAAGCTGAGGAAGAGAACATTCCTTTAGTCCCCTTTATTCCTGAAATCTTTCTGGGGGAATAATGGCAACACATGAGATGGGTAGAAATCTATATACAGCAAGGATTGATACCTCATAACACAGTGGGGTGGGTTTTTTTTTTACTTCCTTCTTAATAAATTTGATTAACTTTCTTTAGAAGTATCTGGGGTAGAATGAAAATGGGGAAGAGTGTTTTGTATGAGAGATTTGAAAAGATTCATTACTGGGGATTATGCTTAATGAAACACATCCTGAGTGTGAGGCCGTGTGGCTGGCGTGCTTAATACATACAAATTAAATATTTTCCTGGAAATATTCTAATAAAAACAATGACTTAAACATCAGGACCAAGAAATATTTGCTTATTAATACAAAGTAACAATGTTTAGAGAATTCCAATTTACTGAACACAGATGTTGCCTGTGAAATAATTAGAAAAAAATTAGCATCAGAATATGAAATGTATTGAAAATCAGAGTTTAATAAAGATTTAAAACCCCAGTAAAATTTAGGTAAAAGGATTAGCAGAGGGAAATTCTAGACAGTTTAATGGTATTTTATGCAGCTAAACGCTGGAAAATGAAACTTATTTTTTTAATATCAGTTTTCTGAAATTATCAAGGGAAAGAAAGCATTTCTGTTTACCTTCTATTGTATATTTATATGCTTAATTTTTATTTTTTTTTAAAGGCTTCATGAGCAGTATTCTCAGTGGGAACTCTGGAAAGTCATTCTGCTACAGGCAAAGCTCTTAGGGATGAGTAGGAAATTTGAAGAGTGGAATGCATGGGAAGAGGGAGGTTGTTGGGGATGCCCCACCACACACACACCCCGCCTTCACAGCTCTTCAGACCATGCTCTTGCCATCAGACCTATCAGGGCAGCTTCAACAGCCACTGATGTGGAAGATATCATTGATAAAACAGTGTGTTAGGAAATGCATTTTTATTTCTATTGCCCAGGGTTTCTTTTCGGATGTTGGGTGCTGCCTGTGTTACCCTCGAGTTTCTGCAGTCCCTGTGATGGGGAACTCTGTGGGAATAACTGGCCCTGCCATGTCAGATGTGAGACAGGATGAGAACACATCACACCTCTGTTTGCTCCTGCTCCTCTCTGCAGGGTCTTTCATTGCTGGCTCCTCATCCTCTGACCGAGTGCATTGTACCTAATCTTTCTCCTAATCTTTCCCCTGTGCCCCGCCTGCCCCACGGCCAGCGCAGCTGCTCCTGGCATGGAAGGCACACGGGGCAGGGCAGCAGCTCTGGGCTGTCGGTGCTGCCTCACTGCAAGTCCTTACACCACGATTTATTGCCCTTACTACACGCTCTGGCTGGTGCTGGCTGCTCCTACACTGCTGGCATCTTTCTGTTTGCCACGTGGACGCTGACCTTAGGAGAAAATTCTGATTGACTTTCTGCTTTTGATCCCTCAGGGAAGTGGTGAGAGGAACCAGCTGACACATCTCACCTGTTTCTGGCTGTGTTTAGGGAAATTCAAAATAGCAATATGTATATGTTCTTGAAAATGGGAGCAGTAGGAGGATGGACCTCTTGTTATAATTTTTTTTTTATTAAGGATTTATGATGTTGCTTTTTTTCTTAGATCTTTCACAGACTTGGAAGTCACAAATGTGGGTCTGACCAAGCCTTGATTGTCCCTGAAGGCAAAAGCCTGGGGAAGTGTTATAATGTGGATAATGTAATCACTGTCTCTGGATTGCTGGCACAGTGTTGTTGCAGAAATGAATATTAGTGAAATTGGAAGCAGGCAGGAGGCATTGCAAGGAAGAACATAAATGTAATTCTTGACAGAAAGGCATAGAAATAAAACCAGAGATTAAACAGTGATTGGGAAAAGGACTCTGAGGACATAGAAGTATCAGAATATTAAGTCTAGCATGAGAAGAGTAGCAGGAAGTTGGAATGTGGAGAAGAGAGGTGTGAAGAACAGAATTATGTGCTACAGAAGGACAAAGGACTCAGACTATATTAAAAATGCTGCCACAAAGCATCCTCTGAGCAGTGTTCCATCTACATTTATAAAATTTTAATTTTTCTTTTTTTAGTCTTAAAAGCACTGTAACTTTTTGGAGTTAATATAGCACATAAGTATAGAGGTTCATGATCTAAAAATCCATAACCCTTCTTACTTTTAAGGCTTAGAAGCTTTAATCAGCATTTACCAGTAAGTAAAGCTAATTTTGTCCCCTTAATAGAATGGATGATATAATAAAGTTCCTTGGGGAGGTAGTTACTAAAATTTGAAGCTGTAGCAGCAAAACTCAAATAGAAAGAATTAATTTCGGCTTAGTCAGGACAGCGTCATAGTATGAACTGTGTATCTTGGCAAGGTTTTGTGGATGGGAATAGGTAGCAAGAAATTGGCCCTAAAACAGCACTGCCAGCTCTGAGAAGTCCCCAGATAGGGGTTTAGGAAAATGAGAATGTGTTGCTGGCAAGAATACTCATCAAAATGGAATTAAGGTGCATTGTTATAAGAATAGAAAATGAGCTTGTGAAAGAAGCACCCCTGGAGTTTCACCCCAGTGCTGTGCTGTTTACAGGCACAGGGAAGCTGCAAATGAAGTTCCAGAAGTTGTCCAGGTGCCAACTCTATTATTTTCTAACTATGTTTGACATAGCAGCCTTTTGATTAAACCTCCCATACCTGTTCCCAAATACTTGCCTTTAAATCTTTGTTTCCATCCCTATTTGCCAGACCCATCTCCTCATTATTCACTTTGGAAACATCAGCTTTTTCAGCTAGCAATTATGAAGTCAGGAAATGTATTTGGAGTCCACTCTTCTAAAAAGTCAAAATACTACAGCCTCACACTATTAAAGAATAAATTGTCTAAATTGGAAATTTATGTTAATATCATTTTTTAGTACATGTCATGAGCACAATTATATCAGAAGATAGACATTACTTATGGCCACTTGTTATGTTATTAAGATTGTTTACACATTTAAAGGTGAAAAATGCTTTTTCCTTGTTTTTGTCATAATTAATAGCATTTATGCTGTAAGCAGGAATTTTTATACTGGAAGAAAATTGAACTTTGAAAATGTGTTCAGAAGACTGACTCAGGATATTCCCTGTGTTCATTAACATTCTTGATTAAATTTTCTTAGGAGAGCCAAATATATGGGCTGCATAAATAAATAAATGCATGTTATAGAGTTGATTCACTGTCACTTTGTGCTTGTTTCTCTCACTGGGCTTAAAGTAACACCCTGAAGTCATCAGAAGGAATTCAAATTTACATACTCCAGCTAGGTAGCCCAATTTGCTTGAAATATTCCTAAAAGGATTCTGTTCACTGTCTTTTCTGACCTGGATTCTTTGCATTGTTGTGAAAGGAGACGAGTGGCCCGAAAAAGAGAGTTTTGATCTGCAGTTGTACATTGTCTGCATTAAGCTTAATAGCCTAGATGCCCACCAGCTTTTTCACTGGTGAAGTTACTGTAAGGTTTAATGACACACAATTCTTGTTTTCTTTGCTGTGCAGGAGGGTGGCAGTGCAAAACAGAAACATTAGTCTTTATTTTGTTTTGCTGCATGACCCCATTGCAGAGGGTGAGGCAGCTGGGACTGCTTTATTTTACTCTCCCCCTTTCTCTAGAGCATCTCCAGCCTCTGGGATCTGGCAATGCTGACAGGTACAAAACTAATTTTCTCACCATTGTAATGCAGTTATTTTGCTCCATTTCTGTTTCCAAGGTGTGTAAGGGGTTGCACATGCCAGCCTGAAGTTGTCTGTCAGGGACAGTGAGTTTGTGGATTTGTGTGAGTGTGCATGTGTGTGTATGCTCCATTTGTTCCTCTCCTTCCATCCACAGGACTGGGAGCAAAAAGGGAAAAATCTGTCTGGTTTTAAAGGCTGACAAAGATCATTCAGGGTTATATTTCAAGCTAGCAAAATTTAGATTTCTCTTGCTCTGATTCCTGCACTGATCCCTGAAGTTATAATTACTGAGTTTCTAGCACAGGGGTTGTACTTTCATTTCCCAGCCTGCCAGAGGCTTGCCCTGTACCTTTGGCTGAAACAGGTAAATGAGATAAATGCAGTTCCATGCTGTCAGTGATTTTTTTTTTTTTTTCACATGTTCCAGTTGATGAACACACATAATTTCTACTGTGGTTTTCCCTTTTCACAGTGTTCCAGAAATGGTAATTTTTGCAACATTCACCACTACTTTGAACTCATTTGTGAGAGTTATTTTGTCAGCCCTAATAATATCAGAAAGACTAATAAGATGTGTTTTCTAGCTGTTTGTGCAAAATAAATGGGAGATCTAAGTATAAAGCAAGAGGAGGTGAAGAAACTTCAAAGGACAGAAGTGAAGTGATCATTATCACACTTCCTTTGATACTGTGGAGTTTAAAGTTGAAGCCAGATTCAAAAACCTAAAATACTCCTAGGGCAATAGAAGTTATTGTGCTTCACAAAATCGTTGTGCTCTGTGATGTATCTTTGAATTACCTTAAAGGTTAGCAGAGACTTGTTGTGTTCACCCTTTTAGAAGAAAATGCAGATCTACTGAAAATATTAATTACCCTTTCTGAAAGAGGCAGAGCTAGTGAAAATATTAATTAACCTTTGAAAAAAATGGTTTTGTGCCATCTTGCCAACACCTTTTTTTCCTTGAGTACTGTGCTTCTTTTCTAGGTTTTTATGATGTTTGATCAGATGCTTGACACGACTTTTGTATTGTAGTGAATGTCAGTCAGTAGCCTATGTAGTCTTTGCAGGCTCTGAATTTCCATGGAATAAAATTAGGCTGGATAGTGGCTGGTGACTGTGAAGTTTACTTTCTTTGCTATTTAGAACTGTTATTTCCCAGTTCTAAAATAAATAAATAAACAAAGGAACTACAGTAACCTGCACAGGTTATTAAGTAGGTCCACTGACATTTAAGGGTCTGTGTTTCAATTTTCTCTCGCATTTTCAAGGGATAAAGGGGAAAAAATCTCCAAAATGCAAACAATTTAGAGACTCACTCTGATTCTATTAGAATGTCTCTGTTATTTGTCATGAAAAGAAGGACCAAGTCATCACCCAAAAGCTTTTGAATTGAAAGGTACCACTGTCATATGTCGATTATATTACCTTTTATTGACTCTAGGGTGTAATTTTTCTTTGGGTAATGTCCTCAGAATAACAACAGTGCATTCCCCAATGGGAAGTGTGCATCCCAATCCCTTTTTCCCATCTCTGGAGATAAGGCAGACCAGCAATGCCTGTCTGTGCAGAATGCTGTAGCTTCAGCTCACTCAGTCGAGCAGGGTAGAACCAAGTCTTCCTATTTGGAGCAACCTTCAGGATTAGGAGTTGTAGGGAGCTGTTAATTAATGATATAGTGGAAATATGAATGATGTGTTACACTGTGCCAGTGCATGGGGCAGCATGTGGTGAAGAAGATCAAATGTAACTTTTTTTAAGTGTGCTGACAGCTGTGGAACTAAAGGACATTATTTCATAATAGTAAGGGAAATGCCATTTTAAGGATTTTTGGACATTGGGGTTTTACTTCTGTTAGACAAAGACAGGTGTTTCTTGAAGGAAGAATTGAACCAGTTGTCAGTTGGGATTTACAAAGTACTTAAAAATGAAATTGTACTCTGATCAAGCACTTTCCATGTATTGAGCTATAAAGAAGTGGCAAAAAAAATGGTGACACTTAAAAATTGCTGCTACAGCTCTGGTGAGACATTATATTTTAGCTGAGAAGTGCCAGGAATAATGTTTTGCATAAATATTCCACAATATTGAGCATATTTCGTGTCTATAATTAGAGCTTTGATTTACTCACAGACAGAATTAATTAGGGAGTAACAGCTGTACTGTAATTCTTCTATTATAAGGCAATCTCATTTCTTCTTCCTCTTTTTAAAATCAAAGTATACAAATATTTCTTTAACCTTCCTTAATACACTGTAAAAATAATCTGTTTAGAACACAAACACCCTGGTGCTAAGTACAAGAATGTGAGTTCTGCAGTCCAAACTTAATTTTATACTTAATTTACACTCCATAGGGCCTTTGCTAAAACTCTTCAGAGAGGAAAGAGATGGAAAGAAGGTGCCTGAGCAGTTTGAAGCACAATTGAATGAAACACAGTAAATCCTGTGGTTCTGCCCTGCCACTTTTCTGCATCAGGCTTGAGATAAGGAGGGAGGAAACAGCCCTGCTGTAAGATCTTTCTTTCAACTATATTCATGCAATATGCAAATGGACTTTGCATATCATTCACAAACAAATGTTCCATTTAAAAATGGGAGCTGGTCAGTGAAAAAGCTGAGGTAAAAGAGTTAAATATGAGAACAAGAGCTGCTGAAAGTCATCTGATCTGTTCCTTAGAGCTTCCCCTGGTGCCAGTTCACCAGCTTCTGCTGGGGGCAGTGGGAGAGGGGGGCTGTGCAGTCCCTCAGCACCCTCTGCTCCCTGTACAGCAGAAGGAGTGAGAATTCTGACTACAGAAAGAGAGGAAAATTTGTGTCCTGCCCTGAAACAGCACCAGCCAAGGCCAGAATGCAGCAGCAGATCCCAAGGCCTTTGGAGGATCTTCTCAAGGCTTTTTTTTCCCAGTGACAGATCTCTCCACACACAGCTGGGGACACAAAAGTGCTGGTTAGCCTGGGAGCTGGGCTGAGGAGAAGAGGGCTCCTTTGTGGGCAAGGGAGAGAATTGAGGTGCCCTGCTGCAGGGATGTGGATTTGAAACATCTGTTAGCTCCAGAGATTCATTTTCTCAAGCTATGATATCCTATGGCCAAAGTGAGCAGCTTGTCTGATGGCCTGTCCAGTCAATCCCCACTGTGAGCAAACAGCAACCTGACAGGAAATTGAGTGGCCCCTTCCCTGTTCGTGTGTGTGAGGAGCCAAGAACATCGATTTTGTGTTGATACCTGCTGTAATAATCCTGGTAATGCTGAGAAAAAAACAGTTCCCCTCCCTTTTGGGTCACTTTTCCTCGAGAAACTTCCTTTCCAAGTCATGATGCAGACAGGTCAGTGAGCAAACCAAGGCTTGACAATTCTTCTGGGGAAATGAACCTTTCACTGGTTCCTATGATGCCAGTGGATGCCCTGGCAACTGGTGTGGAAGGAATATGGAGTTGCTGCTCATTTATTCTGGAATTGGTTATCTTGGGCACATAAGTGTTGATTGTCATTTTAATGACTTGGGGGACTTTTTCCTACACTTCTCCTTCTGAACCTTTCTTATACTTGGAAGTAAAATTTTTTTCAATTACCTTTATTAGATGCTTCTCTAAAATAATATATATATATAGAAAAGAAAAGAAAAGAAAAGAAAAGAAAAGAAAAGAAAAGAAAAGAAAAATCACTTTATAGTTCAACTCTTTGCTCCGAGCATGAATAAACTTAGCCTGGAGTCTTCTCACCAGGGCCTTTAACTGATTCTTCAAAGTTCAGTAGGGTTTTTCCTGTCCCTATGGAATGAAATGGACAATCAGGTCCAAGCAAGGAAAAACATGGTATATAATTTTATTTAGGAAGCCAGATTCACATTCAGCTGACCATCAAATCAGCTTTAGAGCTAAACAATGTGGTCCATATTAAGGGGGTGATGAAATGATATATTAGTAGATCCATGCTCCCTGTCCATGTGCAAAGCAGCTTGCTCAGCAGATGTCCTGTTTTCAGCAGCTGATGCCTCATGAGGATGCACACCAGATGATCACATAGATCTCCTCTCATCTGACACAATGATGGCACACAGATTGTGAGCCATGGTTTTATAGACAGTCTTTGTACATTTACATGGTATTTGCCAGGCAGGTGTTGGTACAGGCTTCAGAAAAAAAACCTGCCCTAAATATCCAGGGTAACTTCCAGGGGGTTTTTTCCTACATTTTCTCTTAAGTTATCGACCCAGGAATACCAGATCAGCTGTTTCCCGAAAGTGTAATCACCCTTCAAATATTTATCATTGCCAGTTTCCTTGGGGCCAGTGTTTGCTGAGGCAGTGCCCAGTGCTGACAAGCCGGAGGCAAATGGCCACTGGGTGTTCAGTTCCCTTCAGCCCACTTCCCTTTTGTTTGGCTGGAGAAAGGTCATGAGCCAACTCTCTGAGCTGTGCTCATCACTGAGAGAGATCCTGCCCCACACGGGGTGAGCAGCTCCAATTTGCCTTTTTCCAGCAGCTGCAGCAGCCTCACAGTCCCTCTGCTCCAGAAAACCCCAAATGAGCAAAGCCATGCAAGCAGAGGGCTGAAAATGGTACAAATCAGCCTTTTAGATGTAAAAGAGCCACACACCTGCACAGAAGTGTTTCTCTTTGATTAAATATCCTTTGGCTGTTATGTCTGCAGGCTGCATCCTCAGCTGCTGGTGGAGGATCCCATGGACCCGTTCCCCCAGTGGGACTGACTCAGAGAATTCTATCAGAAAATTGCTTTGATGAGTCACAAGTTTGCCAGTTTGAATTTAATAGAAAAATTGCGAGAAGGTATTTGAGTTATGATTGTGCCGGGCTTTTAAGAATGCATGAGTGCAGTTTCCATTCTTCACATTTAATTCAGGTTTTGAGAACAGAGGATGGAATGAGAAATATGAGCATGATTTACTGGTTTTTTCAGAGCAGTGATGAAAATTCCAGTGTTGTACTGGAGATAGATTAGCAGAAGAGATTCAGTCATAAACAATAAAGAACACCTCTGAAGGTGACACTGATTCCAGCTATAGTTCTAAATTTTGATGATCTTATGAAAACTGTTTATGTTTAGATGTAAGAATTATACTAGATGTAAGAATTTACTAGTTTTTTCAGAGCAGTGATGAAAATTCCAGTGTTGTACTGGTGATAGATTAGCAGAAGTGATTCAGTCATAAATAATAAAGAACACCTCTGAAGGTGACACTGATTCCAGCTGTAGTTCTAAATTTTGATGATCTTATGAAAACTGTTTATGTTTAGATGATAAAATTATACTCCTAAAACATAATTAGCAATATCTCTATATGGAATTACAACTTTTCATTTAAATTTGAATGTACTTCTGAAGGACTATATCAGACTGATAGAGTTATCACCACAGCTTCCTGCCACTGTCCTAAAAATTTATCTTGGGATTAGTGGAGATGTCTAAAGTCAATCATTGGACACTCTCAACGTTGCTGTTCTTCTGGAAACAGGGAGCAACCAAAAATACAAAGCCATAATTAGTGGTTCATTTGAGAGTCTTGGTGGCAAGTCCAGCTTCTGGGACAGTTTGTGAAGTGTGTCCTGACACATTTCTTTTTGTAGACATTTTCATCCACAAAGAAATGCAGTTGAGTGGGGTCTTTCAATGGTATTTGTCAATGCTGAATTTCAGGTCTGAAAGTTGAGGACAGTCTGGCAGGTCTGGCTCATTCCAAATCTGCTGTGTCACTTGGGAGGCCCTGTGAGAGTTGAGGCTGGGTCCAGTGCAGCCTCTAAGCACTGGTTTTCTGTGCAGGCTTCCTGGGAGGGCTCAGTGAATCTTACACAGATAAATCAGAACCAGACAGCTATTTCAATTAGAAAATAAATTTTCCTTACCCTAGGGACAGGTATCTGTTGTTATTTGACCAACTGTTTAGAAATTTGATTTTTTTTTTTTTTTAATATAGTTGTCTTCAAAAAGAATTTTCCTGAGGGTCACCAAATATATAAGGTAGCAAGTTCTGATGCCTGTAGAATCCAGTGGAAAGAAGTCAAGAAAGTCTAAATTCTTTCTGGAATACCCATTCCTGGCACTGCTTTCTATTTTTTGGATTATTTGCATGTCTCAACACTGAAAGACCAGTATCTATATTTATTACTCTCCAGACTTCAGACCATTTGAGAGGCAGAGAATTCCTTTTGTTCCCTGCTGCTTTTCTGTGCCAAAAGAGCTCAATTCAACCATAGAAGAATCAAACTTCATTGATTAATTAAGGAAAGCTTGCTATGCAATGGAGTTTATTTTAATAAGTTATACAGCATGCAGAATGTTGCTAGGAGTATAATGCAGTATAATCTTTTCTTGTAAGGAAGATGAGGCAGAACAGTTTTTCAGGAATTAAGCCATTTACATAGCAACTAAAATGGACCAGAAAATTAAGCCTGGTTTTGGGGCTTACCAAAAACCTGTGCTTCAGCACCTGGGAAATTTATCCAAAACTTGTAAGCCAAGCCTCTGGGTTTTAAAGCTTATGCTGTCCAGCACGAGATTGAAAAGGGAGGGATGGAAATCTTACATATTCTTTTTCATAATTTTTCATGTGTGTTTGTGCATGCACATGTGGAATTGTATAGCAAATTCTGTAGTTTCCTTGCACTTAAAGCAGCAGGATTAAAGGAGAGACACCTTTATTAATATTTCTGGACTTTCAGTGCTAATCCATCAAGTTACAAGTCTAGTACCAAATAAGAGCATGAAAAGGAAAAGGCATTACCCAGATCCTAGGCCTACATTCATGTTTTCATGCCGTGCAGCTTCCTGAAGTCTTTAGCTATTCAGACAAAATTCACACATGAATATTAATGAGAACATGATATCCTCACTGTTGCAAGTGTTCAGACCTCAAAACTATTTAAAACTGAATAGTTAATGGATAATCGTTTGTCATCTCTCTGTGATGATTCAAAATGGGACTACATGGCAAATAAATTATGCAGTGGCTTGTATGGTGTTACATAAACTGCATTCTTTATATATTCTGAGGAAAATACAGCAAGGGCCAAAATTTCTCCTGTAGCTTTTATTTATAGTTTGTTGAGCTGCTCAGTTACTGTGATGGGTAATTCTTGAACAGTCAGAATTATCTATAAGCACACTAAACAAAGATTTATAATCAAAATGCTTCTACCAGAAATCTGACAGACTCCAAGGTTCCCATGATAGATGTACTTTGAGCTGGAGTAAAATTTCCTGAACTTTCTTTTGATATGTGCAAGCTTCTTAGAAGAAAAATAAAATCTTTCCAAAACCAAAAGCTTTTCTCAGCTTAATTCTTGGTGAAGTAGGTGGCACAAACACAGCTTTTCATTCCTTACTGTGACAATGAAGATGGTCACTGCATCATTTCATTCTAACCACAATTTTCTGCAGGACTCAGTAGAGCTTGAGATGTGAGATGTCTGTGGGATTTCCTAGAGCAGAGCTTGCATGCCTCTCAACTGAAATGCTGCAAGAAGGACAATTTGGGTTATAAAATTGCAAAGAGATCTATTAAGCATCTGGTTTTGATGAAGTTTGGTAATTATGGTTTTGCAGTATAAAACTCATCCACATGCTCTGCTGCTGGATTTGGGGACACAAGGTATATTGCAGTTATGTGATTGGTAATGTGTAATTCTCCCTCCAGACCTGAAGTGAGTTATTTTGAAAGAAGAATTTCTAAGGCTGTATGAGGTTAAAATTGCCTGAATTTTCCAATACAGCTGGTCCTAGATGTTTTAAATCTTTGAAGTTTCAGGTTAAGGTATTCAGTTTCAAAGATGAGTACCCCTTGTTTAGTTGCACAGCATATTTGGAGTATTTGTGATAACATTTGCATTAGGAAGATCCTAATACATCTGCTGAAAATGCCAAGATGAACAATCTAGGGAGAATGAGTGAGGAAAACTGAGCTTGGCCTCAAATATGTTCCATTTATCAGGTTTGTAATTTCAGCAGGAAAGCACACATCTAACAAAAGTATCACCATAAATACAGTGCAAAATTCACATTATAAATCTAATCCTGAGGAAGAGGGAAGGGAGTTTCTTCAATTCTCTTTGTTCCAGCCAGACTTTTATACTGCTGCTATGCTTATGAGGTCTGCAGCCCCTACTTTCCACAAATTAATCGCCTTGCCATTAAAATCCCTCATCCAGATTGCACAACAGAAATGGCAATAAAAAAATAATAATAAAGAAAATCCAGCAAAAAACAAACCTGAAGAGACCACAGCAAACTACTAAAACTGAGATGATTCAAAATAAATCTCTAAGTTTTCCCAATACTCAGGCAGAATGAAGACACTTTATTTTCTTGCCAACTTCATGGCTCATTCACTGTTGTGTCCAACTGCTGCAGCAATGTCAGTCCCAGGTTTCCTCCCCAGTTTTCCTGTTCATTGCAGGGTGTAAATCAGCTTGCTGTCTGCAGTAGCAGTGTGCTGTGTCTGTGTGTTGGCCACCTCCCATAGTGACACCTGCAGAATAAACAAGGCAGAGCCTATTTGCTCATATTTTGGGAACAGGGTCTTCAAATTGGATTTTGGGGGCACAAGTTGCATTTGTTTAATGGCCCCAACTTTAATCCTCTGTTTTGAACTGACATGGCATTGTTACACCTCTGAAGCAGTGATTTTGGTGCTGGAACACAGCTGTGGTGCCGTGTTAGACACAGGATCCCTGAGATGTCCCTGCTGGGCCAGCAGGTGCAGCACAGGACTGGCAGCACAGCCCTGCCTTCCCTGGGATGGGAGAACCATAAAGGACCTAAAGAGGTCCTTTCAATCAGTCCAGTGAGGTGCCAGAAGTTTCAAAAGTGTTAGGAAAGAAAGTGCTGGTCTGAATTTAGTGAAGTTGCCTCTGGGCAGTGCTGTTTTGCTCAAAAACCTTCAGGAGGGTACTTGTGCAGTGTAAGGCTGTGCATGCGTGCTGCCTAAGGCTTCAGGTCACAGATGAATTCATAACACCAAGATTTTCATTTTCATAGTCACAAACCTGAGATACTGCCTTTAAAACAGGGTCTCTGTGGATGAACTTGTTTTCATTTAGAGAATCAGAATTAATGAAGTGAAAATGTGGGTGGGCATTAATGAAATGTGTTTCTGTTAGAGCAAAATTAAAAAAAAAAAAATAGGGCACAACTCCACTGCAGACAGATACTGCTTCAAGTTTACCCTTTTAAAGGAATTTAAAGAGCTGCTATTACTGTATGGAATGCCTTCTTCTGGATGCTAAATGTACAAATAAGGAAATGAGGTCCCTGCTTATATGAAAAGTAAACAAGAAGTACACAAAAAATGAAAGCAAGATTTAGCAATGAGCAAATGGGAATATAAGAAAACAACAAGAACCAAAAAAAAAAAAAAAAACCAAAAAAAAACCAAACCCAAACCAAACAAACCGCCCTTCCCCCGCCCCCCAAAAAAAACCTCCTCCCCAAAAAAAGATGCAGCAATGAGCAAATGAGGAAATTAATTTAATGGGCACCTTGCAAGCCATGCTCCTTCCCCTCCTACTCTCTTGAACTCTTCCATGAGAATGGATTTATGGGCATTCTCGAGGGAGGACTCTGAGAAGCAGCCTAGCATGGTGCTGAGAGGTGTTTCACACAGATTTGGGTGGGAGTTCTGGGCCCAGGTGTCTCAACAGGAGAAAATTCAGCAGCTGAGAATTTTAATGAGATAACTGCCTTCCACGGAGTTTCTTTGAAACTCAAATGTTCAGCTCCTTGAGGTTCATAGAGACAACAGATGGAAAAAAGAAAGAAGAAAATGTGGGTTATATGTGCTTTAGATAGATGGAGCTGGCCCAAAAGCACATGAAAATCATAGGAAAGAAGGGGATTTTGGGAGGGGTAATAGAAATGCAGAGGAAACACTGATCTTGGACACATTCTCTGTAAAGATTCAATTGAGGTTCTCAGGTTGAAAAATGGCTTTTGCACAGTAAATATGATGCATGTCTTTAGAAGTCTCAGAAAATTGTATGTTAAATTAAAAACACAACATGTCTGTTTATGGGGGTGTTTGTGAATGATCCCTTTCTGGTAGTCAGGTACAATGCTTCATGCTGTAGTCAAACACACAGACCTTTCATTTCACTATATCAGCTTTTCTAGAAGTGGAGTTCATAGTCAAGTGAACACATAAAAATTGCCTTGTAAACCCTAAAAGATCTCCAAGCAAATATTTCTAATTTGATTCATCAAGGAAGAGCAGTTACATTATATACTCCAATGAGTTAAACTCAGAACATTGTGATAGAGTTTCCTTAGGCTGGCATCATCCCTTTCTTTATTTCACTCTAAAATGAGCATATCAGGACACAGCTTGAGATTGCTGAAGTGACAAAACAGGGCAGCCAGTTTTGAAGTACTGAAATTACTGAGGGAGGGCAATCCAATAAAGGATCAAGCATTTATTTTCTCTCTTGTCTAAAGCAGGTTACAGACCATGTTGTGGTCTGTATTGGTGGTCTCTCTCTGTAAGTGACACGAAATTGAAGGCTGAACATCAGTGTTTCACAGCCACAGGAGATTACCAGCCCCAGAAATGCTGTTATTGTTACTTGTGTCCCCCACTCAGGCAGGTTAGTGCTGTATTTATCCTGTCCTTTGGCAGAGAACGATCAGCAGGATGTCACTAGGCTTGATGTTTGGCTTCTTGTATGGAAGCTGTGCACTTCTTCCTGTGCTGGTGTCTGCTTTAAATGCTACTGAAATTAAGGGTCTTGTCATTAATCCTTCACCAGCAATAAAAGATGGCATTTTAACAGCGTGTTTGGCCCTTTTATTATAATTCTGTAGGTGATTCATGCATTGAAATCTGAATGCAGGTTTTCTGTCTGTTTGTTTCTCAAAACTGGTAGCATTTACCTTACATGCATTTATCTTTTTTAGTTTACTACAGCATTTAGGTCCAGCTTTTACTGTCAGCAAGGGCCAGCACTAATTTGTTGACAGGTGTGGGGGTGTGAGCTTATTATAACATGCCCAAAATCACACTTTGATCAAAAGATGAAAGTTTTCACCTGTAAATAAGGGATGAATAAACTGATATTCTTGAGTGTTGTTGCCTCTTGAGTTCAGCCTGTGCATGGGTGGTGTTTTTGGGAGCCTGTGCTCCTCATGCATGGCTTTAAAAGAGTTCCCCAAGTGCCCTGTGGGGTACAGAGCCCTCAGCCTGCTAATACCAACACCTTTCAGTGTTTTCTTTGCATTGCCCTCTCTGTTAGGAGCAATAAATTGCCAATATAAAAGATTATGGGCTGGATATCTATAGATATGCATATGATCAGATCAATATAAAATTAGAAGCATAGTTCAAAATGCAAGAACAACATGAGAACTGTAGATAAGGGTGGTGAAATGTCTTCTTATACATAAATTTTGGAATAAAATGCTGATTAGATTTCACACCTTAGTCTGGGTTTTGTTTATTTTATATGTAGTATACTTAATATACCTGTCTGTCAGGTGCACACAGAGAGAATATAAATATATCTGTGTGCAGATGTTCCACTCACACAGTCTCATTGTGGAGCATGCTCATTCACTCTTTGGATGTTTTAATATGGGAGAAAACACTACTCTAAGCATTAATTATTCCAATATTTTACATTTCTAGAAGATCTTTCTTCAGACTTATTTATGATTTACTTCTGAGTTAAATTTCACTGGACATAGACATAACTGAAAACAAATGGCATTATGTAGACAAGTAGCTGTCCAAACAGACTGAAAAGAGTGATTGAAAAGTTGTTGTCAGGACTTTTCTTTATGAATTATTTAGAAAATACCTATTTATAGGTATCGTTTATATATATTTATAGGACATAGTTTAAGGTGCACCAGGGTAGCCTTAATTTGGACATTTGGAGGAATTTCTTCACAGAAAGGGTGATAAGATCAGAAGGCATTTGCCTTGTATTTGCGATTGCCCAGGCCTGGTAGATTTGGTTATCACATAATTTATTTCTAAGGAATTGTATTAGGGATGAATTAAAAAGATATGTTACCAATTTATATATAGTTATTATTCTTGTAGTACTAGACAGATTTTCCATCTTCCAAGTTTGCATCCTTCTGCAACTGGCAGTCACCATGTCTTGTTTTTCCAGAAGCTTGTCCCCTGACAGCAGGGAGCTTGTTGCTGTGCCAGTCTTTGCCTACTGCATTATTTTAACTTCCCTACCTTCCCTATTTTTTGTTTTGGGTTAAATGCATACTTCTCTTGTTACAGGTAGACTTTAACTTCTACTCAAGGGATCCCTGGAGCCACATCAGCTCTCCTTACACACAATTTGAAACAGCTGATTTTCCCTGGGTTTGACTTGTCATCCCCAATGTATTTTTCCTAACAAGAAGGGCACAGTACAATTTGCACAGATGTCAAGGGAGAGTGTCTAGTTACACTATCTTCCAGAAGCAGTTGTTCAGGGCAGAAATGTGAGTCATTATTTTCTTCAGAAAATTATTTCTCCTGAGGTCGGTAACTTTGTGGTCTTAGTTCTTATTGCCTGGTTCTATTTTCTGTTAATGGCCAGTGATTTCACAATTCATTGCTAATGGTAGATGAGGTAAGTGGTGAGCCATCTCCTTAGGGATTAGGAGTAAAACCTCCTGCTTTACCTGCCCTGGAACACAGAAAGTCGAGAGAAATTTTGCCAACTTTTTTTGAATTTGCATCATTTTAATACATGGAACTCCTCAGAAAGCTAAATTCATGGTACTCATTAAATATTATGCTAAGTGAAGGGAGACATTTTACCAGAGATGAGCTAACTCAGAAATTTGAACTGGTCTGTGAAAAGCATGATGAGGCTTGGGACAAACAGAATTGGCAAGATTTTAAAAAGGTAAGAGAAAGCCAGTGGGAAGACACCAGAGTAAACTAAAGTGAAAAAAAAAAAAGGATGTGATGGCTCCCGGCTGTTTGACAGAAACTGGTTCAGAATGCTACAAACACCCAAATAAAAGATTGCTTTGTCACCCCTTCTGTGTCACTGGGTGAAACACCACCATGTCTTGCCAGTAGTTCAGAGTCTATCCTGGGATCTGAAGCCTGAAGGGCACTTACCTGCCAATAATAGTTTAAAGACTTATGAAAAATTATATACTTCACTAACAGACAACTGCTTTCAGACAGATTTACTATTTTCCAACAAACAAGTATTAATGCAAAAAAATACTGTGAATGTGTGTTCTTCTGCTTGTTTATAGCAACAACATTGCAATTACCAAACTACTGTATTTTTATAGGAGTGTGGTTGTCTCTTGAGGGGTCCCATGAATTAATGCTTCTATAAAATATAGGGTTTGTAATATGATAAAATTACTTACAGGTGTTTTAGTAAAGAAGAAATTGTGGGGAGTCTTTTTATTGCTAGTAATTATTTATGTTTGTGTGCATGCTGTACATTGCAAGAATTCCCACAGATGGAAACGATAATTTGGAAAAAATAACCTGCAGATAGTGTATATGAATACTTGTGTCTAAAAGCACTACAATCCTTGGTTGTTAATTTGGAGAATATCTGAAAAACATGAGGAATTCTTTTTGTTTTGCTACCTAAACTTGCTGGGCTCCAATAGGAACAAAATTCCTAGTCACTTAAAAAGTAACTGGTTGCTGATAAATAAAAATATTAGAAGAATGCTTTCCTCATCCCATGCTTTTTGTTTGAATGCTTGTATTTTAATGAAAATAACTAAAAATGTTATGCTTTAAAGTTCTACAAATATTTCTACTTCAATTTGCTTTTATAGATGCCAGTCTTGCTGTACTTTATATACATTTTGGCTATCATAAAATCATAAAATCAAACTGAGATTGGAAAAGGCTTCTAAGTTCAAGTTCAGCTGTGTTCACCACTAAACCTTGTCCCAAGAGCCACATCCTTGTGCCTTTTGATCATCCTGTGAATAAGGTAACAGGGTTGTTAGGTGATGAACCTGGAGAAAAATAGGGGGTTTTGGATATTTTTAGTCTTTTCATTATATCTGTTTATACTGTCTCGGGGTCTGGTGGTGTCAGGCTGCTATTTCTGACATCACCTTGTTGTTTCTCTGCCTGTGTGTGGGGTCTGTATCTGCCTCCACACAGCCCCTGGATGAGGTGGGTTTCAGAGGCAGGAGCAGCCCCTGTGCAGCTCCCCCTGCCCTCACACCACCGGCAGGAAGAGGTTAAATGATTTCCTTCCAGCTTTTAACGCCTGTCGAAAACTGTCCTCTGAAAGAAAGGCCTATTTAAGGCTGGCTATTTCATAGTGGAAGTGAGAAATTTGATTGTTATTTGGAGCTTTTCTGAAAGTGTTGCATTGATTGGTTATAAGCATGATTAATTCTAGATTTAGCAGCAGGAAGCCTGTGGAAGTGTGGCTGCCCTCCCACCTTTTCTTTTTCTGGACAAGGACACAGGAGGTGGGGTGTTCTGGGCTGCTCTGAATTACAGATGTGACTTTGCCTCAGCAGAAGTTTTGGTGATTTTAAATATATGTTTTCAAGAAAATATCAACATTAAAATTATTCTGAATTAGAATGTAATATAAAGATGTAAAAAAGTTGATATAGGTCAACCTGACCAACTTATTAATTGAACTACCCAGTATTTTTTCTATCTAAATTTAGACTTAGAGTTTTATTTGAATATTAATTTTATGTTTTCTTATACACATGAGAGACATTGGAGTTTTCCCCATTTAAAGGCTCTTCAGGGTTCTTTCCTTGTTCTGGTTTTTCAATTATCTGTAATTTTACTGGGATCTGCTGTTCAGGGATGGTACTTTCAATAATTATGGTCTGCTCCATCATTGTATGAGATCTATGTTCCCTCAAAATAAGGTCTCAGAATGAAACAAGGGAAAATCAGTGCTTTTCAGGGGTAAAGATTTCCTTTGAAAATTTAAAAGCACTCATATTTTTAGAGCAAGGACTTGACATTTCATGAGAAGAGAGAAATATATTTTATATTCTGCTTAAAAATCTGTAGAACTTTATTCAAGTTGTAGATATTTGAAAGTTATGATTTGGTTGTGCTCAAGTGGTACTGCTTAATTTTTAGGTGAGATACTCCATTTTGTCTAAGTATGGCTGTTTCTTTCAGGTCTGAGTTTGACTTATTTTGGTCTGTTCAGAATTGTAAAGTTTGAGCTGGGCTCTCTCCTTAAGTATTCTGACAGTCTGGGAAATGAAGGCACTTGATTACAAAATACATGAGCAGAGAATTCATAGAGGGCTAAAGGTGGAAGGTAAGAAGAATATATTGGGATGCAGCTGAGTTGAAAGGACAATAAAAACAGCCATTAGCAGAGAATCAGTTTTCTGTGCTGTGTTTTCTCACCATTCTGCAGCTTCCCAAGCACTGCCAGTGCACTTTTTCCAGTTGTGCCCAGCCACGCTGGACTTCTCTGCTCTGTGAAAAGACAAGGATTATGCATCCTTTAGTCCCTCTCACATGCCTGAATACCACAGAATTTGCCCCTTTTCCATCAAGAGTCCCATTCCTTCCTTCAAACAATGACCAAGATTCTTTACATTCAGTTTACCGGAAGATGCGGAAGTGGCTCTGACACATTAATAATTGATTTATTGTTAATTAATTGCCATTAATAAAATGTTCACTTAGAAAAAAGCAGGCAAAGTGGAGGCTTCTTTGCCTTCTGTGGGATTGCTGATGGCAGGAGTGAATCTGCTGCAGGCTTCAGTCCTGCACGTGCTCTGTCAGGGCAGGAGGATAAGGACAATATTCCCGTGTGTTTGAGCATGGATGCTAACTCCAGTTGAGTGTTTGCAGTAGACATTTAGTTTCTTGCTGATATTAGCATGGGTAAGACCAGCTAAAGCTCTACTTTTGTTTTGCAAGTTTGTTCTTTAGAGGAAAAAAAATGGTCTCATTTTCACCTCTGGCTTTTTTTCTTTCAAGAAAATCAATATTTGGAACTATTTCTTTCAGGGGTCTCTTTTGCAGTTTTGTGTTGTGTTTGGTGAACTGATGAAATGTGTTGCTCATTCTCCATTTTGTAACATTTTAGCCACTCTCACTTGTCCTTATTGCCAAGAAGAAATTGGAGATGGTAAAGCTGTACTTCTAGCTGGATGATTTTGGAATTTTAGATTAACTTTTCAATTTTCCAGAAAAATTGAATATGCTGACATTTAATGAAATTGTTGCATCAATATTGAAAAAATACATTGTATATAATTTTTTGTGTAGTGGTTAAAAAAAAAAAAGCTTTAATGTCTGAAACTTTTATTCTGTTCATCCTGATAATCTCTCATTTCCCAGTCTTTGCTAACTGGCTACTTCCAGAAAAAAATAAAACTCCCTCTGGTTCAAATTTTAAGTGAGATTTCTTTTTCCAAAACTTTAATTTAGATTTTGGCAGTTGATACCAGAATTCTGTAAATATCTGAGTATCTTTATTTTTTTTGTCAGTAAAAACACTTCTTCTAAAAGTAGATGTTTTATTTGATTAATTATTTTAAAGACATAAAATTAAGTTAATATATACCTTAATATAATAATTATATAATTATATTTGTTTAATAATTATTTATAATTACATAAATAATATTTTCTATACTTATTTATAATATATAAAAAACTAAATGTTTTGTAGCAATTAATACTTATTAAGTATTGTTTGCCACAAAATTATAAAAAAGGCTACTGTGAATTAAATTTAAAAAAAATTCAAAATCAATACTGAGTTGTAATACTTTAAAAGGATTTCCCAGATCTGGGAAAAATGCTAACAAAGTATGTGGAAATCATATTTTATTTTAATAACACAGCTATATTGTAGAAACACACTGTCCAGTATATTCGTTAGACTTTATTACATTTTTCCATTGTTCACCAAAGGAATGGGTGATTTTTTCCATGGTTCAGCAGCAGGATGTGGTTTTTAGCAGGCAGAGCTGCAGTGCTCAGATCTCTGCAGTCTGTAGGAGTCCAGCAGCTGCTCAGTAGCCAGCTGACTGGTCACTCATTTTGGACTTCTCAGAACTCAGCCATGCAAACGCTTTTGCAGCTGGGCTTCCATCAGCTGAGCTCCTGCTTTATTTCATGGATTTCATAGCTGGGAAGAAAGGAGGAGATGCTTAGTGCAGGATTCTCTGAGGCAGGAAGAATGCTTCCACGGGATTGATGGGCCTTACCCAGTGCCCCTTGTTAAAGTTTAAAGCCATTCTGCACCACTTGGCTGAGAATCATTCAGGTTTAGAGAAATCCCTTCTCTAGACTCCACAATGCAGAATTAGTCTCTTGGCACTAATTCTGAGATATTGCTACAGTAACAGGGAGAGAATCCAAACAAGAGGTTAACTACTAAGTTAAAAGACAAGTCTTGGGGATATAAAATAACTCTCCTGAGTTTCACTTTGCTTTGATACAAGAACTGTGAAATAGTAAAAAATTATCAATATTAGTCCAGTTTTGCATAAGGCTTTTTAGTCTTTGGAAGTCTGGACCAGAGTTTTAAGACAGAAAAAAAGAGTGGGATTAGATGTTTTTGGTACATTTTGTTTGCTTCCCATTGTAGCATGTATTTTAGCATTTTATCTAAAAACCCCATGATTTTTCAGAGGTAAAAAACATTTATGTTCTAAAAACAAACTATTAATAGAAAAATGTAGATAAATAAGCGAGTCAGAATGACAAGACAGTTATTGACTGGGAAACCTCAGGATAATTGAAAGAAGAAAAGCATTTAAGTCAATTGAGCTTTTTCATTTTCTTGTACATTTCTTGTCCAAGTTTTGTTTATCTGGAAAGAACATGAATTCTTGAGAGAATCACCTTCAGTTGTGCTGCTGATATTGCTGCTAGTCAAAGAAAATTGAATGTCACAAAGATAAAAATGCATAGTAATGCAAAGTCCCAGGGAAGGGTAATAGCATAAGTAAAACTTTTTCTTTTATAGCTATTTTGTTCATCACATTTTTGCCTCCATCTTTCCTTCTTTGATTTCTTCTCTGATAATCGTTACAGACTTTTGAAACCATTTGTGTCTAGGAAAAAAAATCATCAGTTACATAAACTCATGAGCTGATACTGGTATAACTATAAAATTTGGTGAATGGCAGAGTGTGTAGCACAGCTGGAATAGAGAAACAGAATTAAAGGAGAGGAAATAATAGCCTTTGTACTTGCCCATCTTCCAACCACAGTTGTCTGAGAGAGCAGGGATGTTCAGAGGGACCTGCTCAGTGCAGCACATTTGTAGGAGTGAAGGAACCATGAAAAGATGTGAGTGTTTGTCATGGCATCATCCCTTCTGGCCAGAGGGTTTTACTGACAAGTCCTCTGCAGTATCAATGCCAATCGACTTGAGGTGTGCCATGGCTTTTCTGCAGTTGTAGTAAAGTCCACCCATCATTTTCCTCTGCTTTATCCTCAAAGGTTTGGGAGCTGTAAAGCTGCTTGACTGCTGCAGTGCGTCCTGAGAGAGCTGCTGGGAGCACCCCTCTGCAGGCTGGGGTCAGCACACACCACGAAGCTGCATCTTCTCTGCTGTGGTGCCCACTGCTGCTTAGGTCTAAGAAAGCTTTCCCTTTCCCCCAAATATCTTTGTCTTTAGCCTTTTGTGTTTGAATTAAGAAACTGTGGAAGAGATAGGAAGGGAGAGTCTATAATTTGGTGGGTGGGTTGGATTTTCTTGAGCAATGAGGTTGTTCTGATCACTGTTTGGTTTCCTTCTATGAAGGGGAAGGATAACATCACTGTACTTGAGGCAGTATCTTTCAAGTTTTATCATGGGAATGTAAAGGCTGGTATACAAAGAAGGGTTTAGTGAAGACATGCCTAGGACAGAGGCAATCAGAGTTTTACTGTTTGGCATGAGCTTCCTTGTCCCAGCCTTAAGTGAAGGGAGGACGACTTGATCTTTCCTTGATCTTTTGTGAGGAAAAAAATTAATATTAGAAATTCTGAGTTGCCTCAATATTTAGATACCAGCAGCCCAAAAGGGTGGAATTTAATATTTTTTCTTGTTAAAATAAAACTTGGTTTTGGAATTTTGAACCTTTCAAAAGCTTAGGCATCAAAAAGCTGAATGTTATGTTATGTATACTTAATGTGGCTGGTCCTGATTTTATCTGTCTGAATTATCATGAAGTCAAGATCCATTCCCAGTATTTTGTACTCTTATTTGTTCATGACTGTGGCATTTTGTTCATGGACATTCCAATGTTAAATTATTAACCTCCTGTGAGCACTAATACACAAAAGGATTCTTTGAAGGGGTTACAGCAATCACTGTATCATTTAAATAATTGACTAATGGAACCCAAGAGTTGCCCTCTGGATAAAGGAAAAGCAGTGGGTCAGTAAGTTCTGCATTTCAATCAAACACACACACAGGGTTTAATTACCTAATGCACAGTATGAATGTCAGTCTGGCAGTACAGTATTTCATTCCTCACCAGTCTCTGTTTTACAGTTGTTACCCCAGAAAACATGAATTCCAACTCTTGTGTTAGCAAAGAACAATCTTGTTTTCCAGACATCAGTTGAGGCATTCTCAGGTGTGACCTTGAGCCATGTCATAAGAGATACCAGCAAGGACAGTGTGTTGTAATTAGAGTGGACAAAGCTTCAAGGATACTCCTAAGGGAATAAATTTCTTTATTGTCATTTGTGTTTGTGGGGTTTTTTATATAACATGCTGCACATTTCTAGGAAGCTGTTCTAGTAGATGGCACTGCCACTTTGAAAACTGAAGTAATTTCAATTTTCTACAATATTTTTTCTTCTCTTTCTTCTCATTTAATCTAAAAGTGGCTTTGGACCCATATATGTGTGGAAATTCTAATAAGATTTCAAAAGGCTACAAATTCACAATGTATCTAGGACTAATGGAGCAATAATTGAAATTTAAATGAGAAAGGAAATCAGCATATGTATTCTCAAATCATAAATGAAACAAAAAGGGATAAAACCACTTATCAAACAAAAAGCTTCCAGAGTTTTTCAGGCAACATGTTTTCAATAAAATCTTTTTGAAATTTTATCATTCCATGGACAATATTTCTTACTTTTTAAATTCCCTTTGCTTCTGAACATAAAAATAATGCAAGAGGTTTTTTTTGTCAGATCTTCAATAGTACACTTTAAATACTTGCAAAACTTAGTGTAGTGCTTTGGGTCAGCACATAAGTAATGCATGGATATCACAGAATTTAGCAAGATAATCTGTCAGAAATTAATGTTCTCTTACAATAATGTCACCTTTTTAGAAACTAGTACAAAAGCAAAATTATAAGGCAGGTAGAAAATTCAAGAGGATATAAACTGAAGTCTTCTGATACTTAAGATGCATCTACAGTTGCCTTCAGTAGGCCCTAATTTTGGCTGTACTGCAAAAAAAGTTTATTAGTGAGCAGGTAATCTTTAGCTGCAATTAGAGGAAAGAAAACATAATTATGTACATTATGCCAAAGAGGAAGAGAAGTTCTTAGTGAGTCTCAATTGTCCCAGTATCCCTACGAGTCGATATCTGCTGTGGTAACAAACAGCAGTAAATATAATTATGCTATTCCTTATGGTAGTGATTTTCTAAACCATGCACATCTGCTGCCACAGAGTGATCTGCCAGCACTGGGGAAATACTGCTAACAAAACATGCAGTGCACACAAAGCAATTCACAGGAAAGTTGTTTTCTAAAGTAAATTCAATACACTGGATATAAGAATGTTGTAGATGAGGAAATTATAGCTGATATACCTTAGGAGGTGGCTGACATAATTCATGTTACAGTGTGGACCCTTCTGCTGGTGAGTTGTAAAAACAACCAAGAGATTTTGAGCAATGTAGAACTAGGTGAACACTTACGAGGGTGTCTTAGATGTGCATAACCACATATTGTTAGTTTGTCATGATTTGTCTCTTTCAGCTTTTTATTTGGCTTCTTAACTGGCCCTTCTTGAGATCCAAAATGTTAATGAGTATCCTGAGATTCAGCACATGATTAAAGGAATAGCAGCACATGCAGGGAATGTGGAGCTCCAGTTTTGGGAGGTCAGGACTCTTGTACTGCATGGCAGAGCTGTGACACTGTGCATGGCAGAGCTGTGACACTGCCACGGCAGAGCTGTGACACTGTGCATGGCAGAGCTGTGACACTGTGCATGGCAGAGCTGTGACACTGTGCATGGCAGAGGTGTGACACTGTGCCTGGCAGAGCTGTGACACTGTGCATGGCAGAGCTGTGACACTGTGCCTGGCAGAGCTGTGACACTGCCATGGCAGAGCTGTGACACTGTGCCTGGCAGAGGTGTGACACTGCC
>VZUI01027784.1:0-102084 GCA_013401135.1 Cettia cetti
AAAAGAAAAGAAAAGAAAAGAAAAGAAAAGAAAAGAAAAGAAAAGAAAAGAAAAGAAAAGAAAAGAAAAGAAAAGAACTCAATTATGTGTTCTCTTCCAAACCAGATTCTGATGTGGGACCCTATTTTCTTTCTTAAGTATATGTTTAAGCACTGTTCATACCTCCTGTCTCTCAGTGTGACTGGGAAAAGTCTCCAGTGCTTCTTAAAAAACAAGTGAGATCTTTACTTGACCTGTGTGTGCTGATAGGAGTCGTGCAGTTGATTTTAATAGAAGAACATCTGTGCTCTATGTGCATAAAAATGTCTTTTATTAAAAAGCCAAATAAATTAAAGTGAAATTGGAATATTATTTCTTATTTTCTACCCTTGTGGTGGTTGGTTTAGATTTTAGAAATTACTTTGATGCTTATCAATGTTTGATTTTTTTTTTCTTTTTCTGAAATTCCCACAGGATTGGTTGCTAGTTGGGATTAGCTTGCACCCACTGATTAATTCCTCGTGTCACTGGTCTTGAATCTTGTTGAAGTTGTTCTTGGAGAACTTGCCAGCAGCAGCAAGCCAACAGAGCTGTTATTGACCTAGAATAGCACTGATGTTGTTATAACACCAGTCAAGGTTTTCTGTGACCTACATCGCTATTCTGTGGAGCTGATGAGCTGGTTAACACCTTTTACTTACTCTGTAAGGATCTGAGGCTGGAAGGGAATTAATGCCGTTGTGAACCACGGAGAACCAAAATAGCAGTGATTCACTTAGAGTAGAGTCAAATCTTCTTAAAATTAAACTCCATTGTGTTAGAGACTTTACTTTTTTGATACCTATATTATTAACTTCTCTGATAAAAGCAGGAAATGTAATACAGTGATATTGGAGAAGCCTTGCACATTAAATCTAAGATACTGTCTTGGAGTAGTAAGAGAAGAAAACACTCTTCATCAGGTGTGTTATGAGAATCAGATTTTACAGAATTTCTGGTTCTCAAGGTTACCATATAATTCACAAACCAAGTTTTTGCATAGCATTGATTTCCTTGTCTTTCAAATAGGTTGTTTAGGATAGTTGTGAACTCTGAAGCCCATATATGAGAAAGTATAGTTTCATTAGTAACAAACAATACTGGAGAGTTTGTTCAGGGAATTTTGTCATGGGCAGAGGTGTTTACTTGCAAGATGCTGCTTCTGATATTGTTGTCCTGAAGATTTTTTTGATCATGGAACTTGGTTACTTTGGTGTATAACAGGTTAGTGGAGTTCACTCATAGAAGGGCTTCAAGGTCTGTTCTTTGATTTACCTTTCTAATTGGACTGGATCAGATGCTTAAAAGGGGTTTGATGTTTGCAGGCAGGAAAATACGGAAGAAAGCTGAAGAATTCATAGACAGTGAGCAAACCATTTCCAGCACTGCACTCAAAACTTGATTGTTGTATGCAGGTTGTTCCAGGGATTGTGGCAGCCTGACTGTGCCACAATGCAGAGATAGTAGATTTGACCATATTGGTGTTAGAGCTGATGCTAGAAATACAACGTAGGTGTAGCCAAAGTGTCTCTGGAGAGACTGGTTAGTGGTACCTCCAAGGCGGACAGTGCACTCAGCCTTCTGCACTGAGGAAAATTTGCTGTAGCCCTCTTGATCTTGAGATGATACAGCCAAACAGTGCTGACTGTGTGGACTCACCAGTGTGGCAGATGCTGACTTAGGGATCTGGTACTACCCCAAAAAATTGGGGTTTTCTACTAAAAAGTTCTTTCTCTTTATGCATTCTAGAAGTCACATTAGACCAGTTTTGCTCTAATTAATTCTTTTAATTGTGATAATTTAAAGCTTACTCTGTTCCAGTCTTACAAGGTATAACCAGCTTGGAAATTAAGTGCTAATGAAGTTTCATATTGCAAAAGTGCTTTATTTTAGTTACTTTAGAGAGCACCACTGTTTGTAGGTCAGGGCACCCCTGAAGTGCCCTTTATATTCTTCTTCCATGATATGTAACGTGGTCAGGATGTCTTCCCCATTTCTTTTACCCACACATTCCCCAGCTTCCCATACTTGAGGTCTAAAAACCTATTCAGCAACACTGATGTCTCAAGCGGTGGGTATGTAAATATTTACTGGCATGACAGTCAACAACAGTGGGAGGGGGGAAATTACTACATTCTACCACTCAGGGAACCTTCGAGTTCTGTTTCAGAGTGTGCAGTTGATGAGAAGAGGAGAAGTTTGCAGTTTGTGCTTGATATGCTTTTGCTCTCTCATTTCCTGTTTTGTTGCAGATGTCATTCATTTAGCTGTGGAAAGCTTTATCAGCCCTTGTGGAGGCTTTCCCCTGCACACAGCACTCAAGGCTGGAGCTGTAGTGGAGGAAAATGGAGCCTGTAGATCTTCTGGCACTTGCCTCCCTAGAGATGAACAGTACCACAGTCACCCTGGCTTTGCTGGCAGTCTCCCTGGTCCTGCTGTATAGGTAAGTGATAGTGGTGAGATGGGTTGTACATCAGAAACAAACCCTGCTGAAGCCCTGCCAGTATCTGTCGAGTCTTTTATCCATGAGGAGAAATTGGAAGGTAATTTCCTAGGAGGGAAATGGTGTGTGGGGGGAGTGGTTTTGATGCAGAGTGTGCAATAAATACCCACAAAACTCCCGATACTTTTAGAGAAGTCTCTCCTTGCAATATTGTCTTGTAAGTGTTTTACCAACTGCTAACAAAAATTGTCTTTTCTAAGTTAAGAACTTACTTGTTGGTTTCTTATAAATTTCTTTGGGCAGCAGGAACATTGGTCCAGGTCAAAAAGTACTTGTTGGACCTCTTCTCTCTACTCTGCTCCACACTTGTTCTTTGGCTTAAGTGTACAGACACTTTAACTTGAATTTCCTCTCTTGTTCTTTCCACACTGACTAGTAGACACAAATCAGAATTGCAGCAGCCCTAATGGTTAGCAGAGTAGGCATTGCAGTGAGCTGTGCTGAAATGAAAAAAAAAGCAAACCTCCCCTCGTCCCAAAAATTTATTTCAGAAATTTTATTAGCTGAACTGGGAGTGTTTTTCTGACTTTTTACTTGCATATCTCTTCAAATCCTGCCTTTCAGTAAAAGAATGTTTTTTTCCTTAATTGCATAAGTGTTCAAGAAAAGTTTGCAGGGACTGTTGCAGAAAAAAAATTCAGCAAAAATTCAAATCTAATCTAGAAGAGACTAGTGATGGCACCATGAGTTAAGCACAATTGTTGTAGCAATGTAAATGACAGATCGCTTTGCATGTATTTTGTCATTCTTTCACCTTGTTGAGCTTTGTCAAACCCCATATTTGACTTGTTTTGCTGTATCAAATAAGTGGGTGAGCCTGCTTTCTTAACAAGATCTGCCCAAATCATCACAAACGTCCAAGTCTTACTTCCTCTGAATTTTATTGGGAAAAAGAATGGTAGCTCTAGATCATTATGTAAGACATTATGCTGTTTGGCTGTAGACCTGTGCATCTCTGGGAGCTTAAGGGGTAGAGAGGGAGGATAGAGACACATTCACAGTTCAGAAAAGCAGCAGATCAGCTAGTGAGATCTGGCCAACTGTGAATCATCTGAAATAGTCTGATGCTTCCACATAGCATGTGTCCAGATGTGCTGAGATCTCCAAAGAGCTGGAACTGCTCCTTGTCAATGTTAGGTACTGTCTGGTGTGTGCTTGCCCAAGCCCTCATTTTCTGGTTTAGGTTGGGAAAGGCTGTTCCTCCCCTTGAAGTTATGATGTGGTGGTTCAGTGCACATTTGGTCTTGCCCTTAACAACCCTAACTCTAATTGCAGAGTTAAACCAGACTCGTGGCTGTGGTCAGTTACTGCTGAACTGAGTGCCCACCATAAAAGTTTCAAAAAGTTCAACTTTACAGTGAGGTGGGAAATTGTCTGACAGTAGAGATACCAGTTCAGAGTGTCTGCTTTCCTGGCTGAAGGTGAATTCTGTGAAAGCATCAAGGAAAGGAAGCAAAAGTTTTATGCTTGTTTTAAAAATGTTTTATACTTGTAACTGCCAATGGTTACTACTAACCAATCTTCTTGATCTACAGATTCAAGTATATTTTTAAGTAGCTTATTAAATACAGGTGCCTATAGATCACTCTTCCAATGGGAAGTTGGCAATTATTAAACTTGCAATGAAATAAGCTATGGGCTGCTGGTGGGTTTGCCTGGCGGCTGAGCTGTTCACATTTATTTATCTCAGTAAAGTGCAGTGCCTCAGCCTGTAAGGTTAAAGTCTTGAAGCACATCTGCAAGTGTGGTAGTTGTTCAAACTTGTCAACTTTCTAATTTGAGTCTATTTTGTTAAAGTTTTTTATACTGCCTGCGTGTTTAAACAAATCGGTGAAACTCAATGCATGCTCACATCTTCCTCTATTCATGATTGAAACCTTGAGTTCAAGGAATTATTTAAACAGTGTGTAATATGGTTGCTAATAGAAATGCAGGTCTGTAATTCTAGAGAATGCTTTTATTACAATCATGTTGCCTACCTGATTATCTGGCTCTTCTAGGAGTTAGAAATCATGAGTATTGTGTATGGCAGGAGTAATAATAAAGTAATAACTCTTAAGGTTCCTTTGAGATTTTCTTTATAAGCCTTATCCTAATTTTTTAATAACTACTGAATTATTCTTTTTTTAGCTTTTTCTGCCAGGATTGTGTCTTTTCAGAAGGGCAGTCCTGGAGAAAGGGAGAAATGAATATTTGCTGTTGTAAATTTTGTTGTGGTAGTAGTGTATGAATGATTGGGTTCATGTTGTGTCAACTGTTGTGTTTGTACAAAGAACAGGCAATTTGTCCCCTTGTTGGCTGTAAAAGGCTTAATAAGGCTCAAGAGAAGGTAGAGGAGAGAGTCAAAAATCTAATGCACACTAGAATAGGAACGTGGTGATGACAACATTTGTGTTATTGAGCTCTTTCCTTAGCACAATTTTTGTGGATGGGGATACTAAGTGGTTTAAACGACAGCCTTGAGCCATCGTCCATCGTCTCAGCCTCAGTCCCTGTTAGGGTGTGTATGGTAAGGCCAGCTGGGATTTGTCACAGTTCAGCTCAGGTGGTATCTTGTTAAACTGCAATAAAACCACCAATCTCTTCACATTTTTGGGTATGGTGAGGTCATATGAAAGAGGGAGAGAAGAAAGGATTGATTGGACAAGGAAGGAGAGGCTGTAGCTGTGTAAAAAATAAACTTATAGTGATGATGCAAGTCTTAGGAAGAAACTTGGATGATTTGATAATTTTTAGGCTGTTATTTATGTTACAATGAAGATCATCAATAATTCTTTATGACAAATCGTGGAATAGCACATCTCTGATTTCTCATGTGTTGTCATCAGTGTAATATGAAGGGGATGCTTGTAGTGTAATGTGTCAATTTTAAATCAGTGGAAGCAACTCTCAGTGTTTGTCTTCTACATGACCTTAAGCCAGCTCTAAGGAGAGGCTTTGCAAGGTAGTTGATTTAATGTTGGGAGTAGAAAGTACTATGAAGCTTTTTGGGTACATAGTCTGCTTGGATTTGAATGGGAAGTTGGGTTTTGGTAACCTGTTAAATTAAGCGGCTGCTCAAGCCTCTTCACTGCCCCCCATTCCTGAAGGATTTAGTAATCTGCTATCCTCCCCATGTTTGCTACTTGTTCTCTGTAGGTAAAATATTCTTCTTGCAGACTTCTTATCAAGGATTCTTGGATATCTGTTGCTACACTGTTGTTATTGTGATAGACAGGTTACTGCTTTATTGACCACAAAAAGGCATAATATGGCTAACTACCAAAGTTCAGTAATACCAGTGGCACAACACTTAGCACTCTTAAAACATGTCTTGGCTATGTCCTCCCCTGTGATTTCTTCCACCCAAACTGATTATCAGAGCAGTTTCTTTTAAGAGCACTTTCTTTCTCAATTGCAAGCACTGCTGTATCTATTTGCCTAATCTCTGTGAATCTCAGGGGTTTTTTTTAGGCATGAAATAAAACCAAACTCTTAAGGGAAGAATGAGGTTAACATTTACAAATCCCAGTGATATTCTCTATTGAAAAATACAGTAGTATATCTATGCAACATATTGTTCATTTCCATTTCAAGCATATGCTGAGTTGGATATCCCATGCTTGGCTGTAGCTGCAAACATTGCTTTGTGTCTTTCTTTTTGCTGTCTGGGTAGATGTTTGATAAAATGAAAGCAGGAGTTTATCTTGCTTTAAAGTTTAATGTACCATAAGCTGAGCATTATGAAGAAGCTGTCACAGCATTCAGATACCTGTGTTCAAACTGGATTATCAAACCCTTGTCTAAACAAACCTGGGATTTTTTAGAAACATGGAGGTTGGATGGGAGTGTTTGTTTATGTTTGTAAGATCCGTGTCTAATTGCATGCTTTCAAACATAGCAAAACATAAACTAGTGGTGTTCCTGTCTGTTTCTGAAAAGCTAAGTAATTCAGAAAGATGTCATTTTTACACTGAAGTAATATTACTGATTACTTGTGCTAGAGACAAGTATAGAGAGACTAGGAGATGGGGGCCTCCCTAGATCAAGGTACTACCCATGCAGTGCAGAATAAGTCAATCCTGATCCAAAGAATTTGCAGTCTCTGATAAAAAAGAATGAAAACTAAACTTACTATTTTTCCTCCTCTGACCTTAAGTTATTTGCATATAGTTGGATGGGGGACATACTTAGACACTGGGACACATGTGTTAGAGTTCATCAGTTGGTGCCGTACCTGTACTAAACCATATCAGAAGTTGATCTCAGGACAAGGTAGTATTTCCATACAGGTGACTTCAATACTATGACTTGTTTGGCATTACTTTGCATCTGTGGTTTTGGAAAGGGCTCTAAAGGGAAAGATTGGAGGCAGTCTTTCTCCAGCAAAAATTTCATTCTGGTTTTACAGAACTTTGCTGTTTGGGGTTGATTTAGCCAAAACTTTTTCTGAAGTAAATGCCACATAATACTAGATCTTGGACCAATTTTTGCCCCTCAAAAGATCATTATTTACAAAAGATATTTGACAGCTAGACCTCTAGGTTTATGCTCTTAGTGCAGGCATAAGGAAGTAGATTATTTTCCCCAACACATCCAGATAATACTTCTGGACAGATTCAGGGCCAGGCAGTACAAAACTTACATCCTTTTTAGGAAGGTGGGCCCTAACTTTTCCACCTGCCACTGCTGCCATCAAAGGCACAGGGCTGCTAGGACCACTACTGCTGGAAACAGGCCTGGGTGTGGAGCATCAACAAACACTCAGAAAGACACACAGCTCTGCTCTCATATCAGGCTCTTTGAGGTGAGAGGTTGAGAGAGGCATCCTAATGCTCAGGTGTCAAAGCCTGCTCATTTCCCTTTGTGGCAGAAGGCACAGCTCTGCAGACACAGAGTGCCCAGGGGCTGGTGCTCCTGCTGCTGGGTTCTGGCTGCTGGACTTTGCACTGTCCCCCACAGCCTTCTGACCAGCAAAGTCTGACCTCTGAGCTGGGATCTCAGGTTATGGTCCCTAATGAGGCTTCCCTTATTACAACCTTGTAGCTTCCCTGTATTTCGCAGTGAACCCAGCATGAGGTTTACAGGGTCGGACAGCTGGGAAGTTTTGGGGTTTTTAATATTCTGTTAACCCAAGCTGATGGGGTTTTTTTTAAGGTTGGGGTTTTTTTTTGTTTGTTTGGTTTTTTTTTGTTTGTTTGTTTGTTTGGGGTTTTTTTGCTAAGATGGCTGTTATCAATGGAAATCATTCTGCTTCCCTCTCCTTCATTTGAATGTCTAGAAGGATCTGACTCAACAGGAAAAATCAGTAAACTACTGTTGATGGCAGAGGAAAACCTAAAAGATTCTGAATTGTCTTTGTCGTGCAGTTTCACATCAAGCAAATCTGGAATTTCCACTAATGTGTCAAACAATTTGATCCCACAGCTGTGCAATATATGGCCTTGTCCTTGAGCTAAATCAAGCTTCTCTAGGTGAGCTTGAGAAGGAGCAGAATAAATTACTGAGTTATAATTTGGAAAAGTGCCATACCACATATGACTAAATACTTTATTCCTCTGAAAACAAAGCAGATTTTTGTAGATTTGATCATCCAGAATTAGGTTCACTCAGTGCCCTGATTATGTTGCTTTTAGGTAAACAAAGTTACCTACTTTTGCCTGAAGAAGCAGAACAGTTTTTTTCTTGTTGCTATTGCAGCTTCAGATCCCTAGGTTCTTTGGGATATCCTTAGAGGCTGTTACAAAACCTTGGTTATCCAAACAGGTGGTGGGTCTTTTGAGCTGTGCAGCTTTGGTTTTGCTTTGTTGCACTGCACTGCAAAACTCAGAAACTGTCTCTGCTCAAGTTTTGTTTTGTTTTCAATTTAGAAATTACATGTCCAGCAGTGTTTCTTTGAAGGCTCTCAAGTGGTTGCTGAGTTTTTTGCTTTTGTGAAGGTGCACTTTACCCTAAAAAATGTGTAAAAATCTCAATCTCCAGCCTATTAATTCCTTTGTGGGTTTTGTTTTTCCCTAAACTTTTTCATGTCTTTCCCCACTAAATCCCAAATTAAAGTATAGTTTGATTTTAGTGAGTGGAGATGGGAGTCTTAGTAGTATGTAAAGGCAGACCTACAGGGAAAGGATGGGTTTCTTTCACTGAACAAGAATATTTACCTGTGTTCTGCCATGGTCTCCAGATCCATGTCCAATGGAGTGAGCTGCGAAGCTGGATAATGGGCACAAATGGCTCAAGAGCAAACAAGAGCTGGACTCAGCCCCTGAGCCATCCCATTTCTGCTTCCACCTCCTGCAGGGCTTGGAATGGCCTGGGTCTGGTCTCAGCTGGGTTTCATAGGCAGGAGAAACCAGCAGGGAGGGAAGCACTCTGACTTCTCTATCAGGCAACTTCTGCCTGGGACCCTGCTCTGGAGCTTCTCTGAGCTCTTCTGGCCCAGCAGTTTGGTTTTAACTTTTGATCTGGTCTTTGCCTTTGGGCAGGTTGCTTTGTTTGACTTGGCGATATTTGGGCCCTTCTCAGACTGATTTTGGGTACTCCAAATTATCTTCTAGGAGCTCCTGCCTCCATCTACTGACAGTATTAGGAACATGAGGAACTTAATACCCTGCTGGTGGTGCTTTAAATGGAATTGAAATAAGACGGTGGGAGAAGGCAATGTAAAAAACTTCCTTAGAAAGAAGGCTCTGCAAGCAGTGCAGCACTCCATCCATTGCACTGGGCTGTCTCTTGCTGTGTCTGTGCATTTAATTGCCAGGCATAGAGGGGCCTCTCAGGTCTGCTGCAAAGTCTTCAAACACTGCCAAGAGCTCTGCTCTTCCCTGAACCCCAGGAGTGCATACTGCAGTTCCTGTGACTGCCCTGCCCTGGGGGGACTTGTTGTTCCTCCTGTGCCCCTAGGTGTGTGGATTTTTGTCACTCCACTTTCAGATAGCACACAGTGCCCTGCCAGCCTGCCTGTGCTCCCTCTTAAATGAAAAGTTAAAACAGTTTGTTGTTTTGACAGGTTAGAACTCCTCAGAGTGCTGAAATATAGATCTGTGTTCTCTTTTGTCTTGTCTCCTTTAACGTTTCTCCCATTATTTTTGAAAAACTTGCCCATATTCTTCTTCACTTCTTTTTGTCTTTGCATTAGATTTCATCCATGCCAATGTTTGTTTTGTCCTCACTGCTGGCTCACAGGTAATTTATGCCTTTGATTGCCATGCCTTGCTCTTCTGTAGGGGAGTTTTATATAGTACTTAATGGAGCTGTCTAAAAACTGTTTTAAAATATTGACATATTATTGAGAGATTGTTTTTTATCAGTTCCCCTTGTCATACCCAAAATCTTTAGATGGATTTTTCTCTCTCTTACCTCCCTAGTTCTGTTTTTGGGGTTTTTTTTCCCTACTGAAACAAAGTTTACTGTTCCATGAGCTCAGTATGTGCTAATTGCTGCGAAACAGCTGAAAAAGCTCAAAATGTTTTCTGGTTTTTGTTTGGATATGCATTTATTTCACTTTCCCAGGAACAGCGGAGGAGCTTGAGAAAATGATGTGCCATGTCTGCCTCTTCTTTCCCTCGCTTTATATGCCATTGCTTACATTGGTGACAATTTCTTTTAACCTTTACTTGTTTATTTGAGATGCATTATCTATGATTGGAGTGATGTGCAGGTCAATAGGAATACTAGAATTTTAATGAAGGTATCATCTAGCTTGTGGAAGATTCTCCATATCCATTCCTTTGGTAGTTTGTTTCCTGGCTATGTGCTGCTTTCATGGTTCTACAGAACCTGTGAAGTTGTTGAAGGAGCAAAGAAGCAACAAACAAAGAAAAGGGCAACACTTGTTATATTGGGGTTTTTTGCTTGGATAGGAAAAGAAGCAAGACACCAAGCAATGGCTGGGAAAGGACTGGAAAGAATGACAGGGAACAGCAGGATATGACTCCATATGAATATGCAGTAGGTTGTTACACATTGAGGTCAAGTCTCTTTGGGCAAATCGAGGCTGGAAGAGAGGAACTGAACTGAGATGTATGTTGGGAGTAGGAAATGGGGCAGTGGCTATGTGCTTGCTTGTGTGGACAAATTAAAGTCTACTTCCTTGGAAAGAATAGCTCCTTTCAGCCACTAAAAGCCTTGTGATATTCTTTATGAGTCAAGGGGCATGGGAAGGATGAAAAGGCAGTGGACTTTAGAGGAGATGAGTAATTGGTGATTGTATGATCACAAGCTTCTGCTGAATGAATGCCCTTGGATGAGAGCACTTGGCACAGTTCTGAACCTGTAACCCTCAGTATTGTTTTAACTTAGTGGCAATAAATCTGATGTAATCTGTGCATGCATGTTTGTGGTTTCTCATCCAAAAAGCTCCAAAGAGCTTTTATGTAAACACCCTCTCAGTAGAGCTATAACAATTGAAGATGTCGTCGAGGCATGTGGTTTGAAATGTGAGAAAGACATGAAATAAAGCCATCCTGGGAGAGGAAGGAGCAGCTAAAGGATCTTCAGTGGCTTGCATGCTAGCATGACAGACAGAGAGTGATGGCAGTCAAAACTGCAAGGGCCCTCTTCCATCTTTAAATTATCAATATGATCTGTTTGTTCTCCAAAGACTTTAACAAATCTCTGTTTTAAGATTTTCTGAAATATTCATCATGGCTTGAGATGAAGCAACCTCTCCCAAAAGAATTCTCAGTAAAAGCTTCATAGTAGCAAAACTGAGAAGCTGCATAGTTTTGTTAGGATAAATTTCAGTGAGTGTAACACTGTTGTACTGGATTGATGAATGTCTCTGAATGCTATGATGAACTGTACTCAGCGTGGAACCCTGAGCTGAACAATAGTTGCTCAGTAGTCATTCAGGTCTGACCTCTGGCCAACAGCTTCAGGAAGAGCAAACACCTCTTGGTGGTTCCAGAAAGGCTTGAGATCCCCTCTTGTAGCTCATGAATCAGGGTTCTTCTGGAGTAACATTCAGCAACCTTCACTTCTGTGTATCTGACTTGCTCTCTCTCATCTCCTCTTCAGAGCCACCTAGGAATAGGTGACACAAAGATAAAGAATCCTCAGTTTTATGAGAACTATTCCTAGATATGGTAACAAACCTTGAGCCTTTCCTATTTCAGAAGAATAGTATTTTAAAATTTGTTTCTCTACTATAAAGTTTTAGACCTTAGGTAATTTCTCACAGATTGTGTAGTTGTGTCTCTTGGTAGTTGTGTCTCCCAGCAGTTGTGTCTCTTGCTAGTTGTGTTTTAAAATTTTGAAAAGTTTAAATTTTTAGCAGTAGTTAAGTATTCAGTGGTTTCACAATATATTTTCTTTCCTGAGATGTAACTGTTATTTAATATAAATGGAACTGCTCTCAATTTGAGTGGAAAAGCAGCCATCTGGTGTTCTCCTAGGACACAGAGATGTTGTCTATTATTAACTGAAAGAGACCATCAGATCTTGGGTGTCAGGCACAGAGGAGTAAGGAACCTCCCCAATCAAGGCTGCGGAGTGAGCTTGGAATTTTAATGGTGGGCAGAGGATGGTGGAAGGACTGTAGGAACCTGTGCCTTCTCAGGCCATGGATCTCATGAGGACTGATGTATTTACAATGTAAGTATATTCATCCTGCCAGGACTCAGTCTGGGATTTGAGAATTGGGATTTGGGTAGTTTATCTCTAACCTGCCTCCTCAGCTTTAGGAGACTCTAACCATTAACAAACATGGTAAGAAGACCTTTATTTTTGTGGTAGCTTGGTGACTTAGTTGCTCTTTCAGGCTTTAACTGTGTCACTAGTGGACATTTTCCATTTAATTTTTGACATTGCTAAGGATTCTGTGCAGTAAAGCCTTTTTCTCCCTCCTTCTCCCCCTTTTTATTTACGTTCCTGAGTGAGAGCAGAGCCAAGCAAGTGAGCTCAGTGCCATGGAAGCATTTTATATTTTGAGCAGAGATAAAAATCTCATTCCTTCTATAAACAAAACAAATCAACAGATGATGCCCAGGAGAACCATTTCTCTATAGCCATTTTCCTCCAGCTGCTTTCTATTCTGTGCAGCTTGCAATGCACCATATGAAATACGTGTGTGCCTTTCTGTGTGTGCAAAGCACAGGTTTCCTCCAGACAGTGGCAGCTTCATCGTAAAAAAAATAAACAAAAAACACCAACCCCCCCCCTTTTTTTTTCTTTTACAATGCTGTAATAATAAGATTACTAATAAAGTTGAGATGCTTGGTTGTTTAATAATGTGTAATTTAGCAGTGCTAGAGGATATGCTGGAGGAATTCCGCAGTCACAGCCACTGCATCTTCCCTCTGAATGGGTTTGGACTATTGTTCGTGGGAGGATGAGGGACAGAAATAATCTGAGGGAGGCTGAGCGCCTCATAAAGATGGCAGAGATGAGAGTACAACAACAAAAAAAGCTCATTCAGAGTTTGCTGCCCTGTGTGTTCTTGCATGTGTCCCTGTGTCAGTGAGGAGATCCTCTCCAGTGCTGCAGCAGCTTCATGGCTGGGCACAAGCTTGTTGCAGGCATGAGGCTGATGGAAGGCAATAGGAATTGGCCCCTTCAGCCTGTTGTAGGTCCTTGGCTGACAGCACCTCTTGCTTTCCTGCTTTAGTTTGGCAATGGTGAACAGCTCAGAAGCTGAGGTGGATGGCCAAAAGTTGCAGGGGATGGGGTTGAGACCCTGAAGTGTCATGGAAGGAGATAGTGCAAGGGAAAGATTGTCTGGGTGAGGAGCTGGTAGGTAAATTGTATGGCAAGATCTCAAGGAGCTTGGGAATAGTTGCAGGTCAGCCCCTGGCAGAGGTGCAGCTGCAGGTATATCTTATGTCTGCAGAATCTGCTGACCTCCCCCTCCTGAGACGTGCTTCTGTACAGGAGGAGGGTGGCCAAGCCAGATGTTCCTAAGCTGGAGCATGGGGGAGTAGTACCTATCCTTGCAGGAGCAGAGGAAGATGGTAAAATTTGAACATTGCTAGGTTAATGGGCTGTCTTTTTCCCATAAAGAGTAGCCTCTGAGATGTGAAGGAACTTGGAACTAGCAGGGAGACAGGAGGGCTGTAAAATTTGGCAAGATTACTTTTGGTTGTCTTGATAAAGCACAGTTTAGAACTGAAGGAAAATATTGTGGTTTCTCATCTAAAAAGCTCCTGAGAGCTTTCATGTAAACACCTTGCAAGTATCCATGTATGTATACATTTACACTTATATATAAACACATAGCAAGTGACTCAGAACAAACAGCTTCTAAATAAGCAGCCAAACATAACTGATCTGATCATTAGATAGATCATGTTCAGTGCCCAAAGCAACCCCCCTATCCCATATCTAGCCAAATGACTCCTGGCAGCTAAGGAAATAACCTTGGGTAAAACCAATAGAATTTTTATAACAGAGACATTAGTTATTGACCCTGAGTGTATTTTATGACACTGCCTCGGTTTTGCCTTGTATATCTTCATTTTGGTGTTGATGTGTTGTTCTGTGTTTTTGAGAAACTGCAGTCTCTCCCCAGCACTCCAGGGTCTGTCACTGCAGCACCGGGCTGTGGGCTCACGCTCGTCAGCACCGCATCGTTCTCCGAGGCAGAGCTCATCTGGACAGGGCTGAGCACATGAGACACTTCTGATTTATTTAGCTGGCATGCAAGACAAGTAATTGATACCATTTCTGCTATGCTACTGGGAGAACAAAGGCTGTACCTGATCTGGTTTGAAGCTCACTTTTTCATATTAGCAAATTTCAATTAAAAGAACTTTTTTCTACCAAATCAATTCTTTGTGTGGTATGGCTGAGATGGTTTAGATCAGAGGCTTCTTGCTCTAAACCTGAGTTTGCTGAATCATTAAAACAGGGTCTCAAACTTGTGTGAGCACTGAGTTCTGTTTACATTGTTCAATTGCCCTGGTAAAATTAGGGAGCAGCAAAGAAAAAGTTCAATAGAAATTTCCCTGACTGACAAGTGCACATGAATCAATTTTTTTTAAAAAAACCCTTGTATTTGTGAAAGTGTTTCCCAAGGTGATTTGCTTATGTCTGAGCATTAGGCTGGCGGTATCTATGGAGAATGAACTGAGAGCTTTAAGGAAATGAAAGCTGTGTTGTAACATAGCTGACTTTTTTTTTTTTCCCCAAGGAAGTAAAATATTTTAGGAGCTTAGTTCTTTTGAAAATCTGGATTTAAAGGAGGTGTTAAACAATGGGAAATCCTGTTGCAATTTTTGGTAGCAGTGTCTGTTTTTCTGGGTGACACTATTTTGGGTCAGGTTATAGAGCTGACTGTAAGATGTAAAACCATTTTGGTAAAGTCTACATGGACAGCCTGTCTCATTAATTATCCAAGACATTCTGAACTCTTAAATAACAGCTCTAAGCTGATTTACTAGTGCAAGCCTTTTAAATTCATAGGCTGAATTTGGCTTGCATTGCTTTGACCAGTGATAAAACAGTATTGTGGGGTTTTTTCATTCTTACCTGAGAACATAATTCTCCCACCTTTCAACTTTCACACAGACATTTTTCTGACTGAAAAATGTTGTTAAACATAATATTGATACAGTAAAAGAGCAACCCACACAGAAACCCAAGCTGCACCATAAATCCTTCGCTGAAGTTGCTCACACTGGTTATGTAAATAAAGGAAAATTGATGCTGTTTGCAGAATGTGATGATACAGAGGAAATTTCTCTTACGTGAGAAATTGTTTGCTTCTATGTGTGCCCCTGTACCTGTCCCCCCACCCAGGCCTTTGTTGTTTTGGTTAGCTCTGTAGCTGATATAGACACCAGAGAACCACCCCCCGAGGCAGAAAATGTCCTTTCTCAAGGTTTCACAGAGGGTCATTACAGTGACTGTTTTGTCCAGGGGGTAATTACAGTGACTGTTTTGTCTTTTCTTTGCTTGGGAAAGACCTTTTGACTGAAAAATATATTGCTCAGTTCAGGAGGAATTACTCTATGTAACCAAACACTAATGACTTTCCTTTGAATGAGGTTGGTTTTGGTTCCAATTCCAAATAATAAATTGTATCTCCACAAACTAAGGGATGTTTCAACCACCGTGACTGTTGATCCCCAAGGATGCAGTTGATCCATCTATGGGGGTTTATTTGTAAATTGCATTGCATTTGTAAATAGCTGGTGGCCAAAATCATTATCATTGTGTTAATTTAAAGATCAGTCAGCATTTTCAAGGGCTGGGCAGTTTCAAGAGCTTTCTCTGAGCAAGTTGGAGGCTTTGTCTTGTAGGCTGTGAGCAAATTGTTACAAAACACTAGAGAGCTGGTAGGAGTTTGTGGAATCATAATTAATTGACAATGGTTTTTCAAAAATGACATTTTTCAATTTAAAATAAGCTGTTAACACAATTTAGAAGAATGTTGTGATAGTCTCCTGACACATGTGGGGAGCTTTGGGTTAAACATATAAATAATGCTATAGACTATATTTAAAAGACTATATTTAGTTCCAGACTGATCCAAGGACAACTGAAAAATTGAAGGTCAAATAACAAAACGAAGAAAAGAAAATTATAGCCCTCCTTGTTCTGTTCTGCAGCATGCTGCTTGGCAGCCGTGAAGGTTCAATACTGGGGAATTTGTCACATACAACTATTTATGATTTGTACTTTAGGCAAAGCAAGTAAGCATGAAGTGCATGTACTTATTGACAGCAGCACATTACTGAGTCCTGTCACACTGAATCTGGAGAGCAGCTCTGTAATACTGCAGAATTTTGGGGGGCTGGATATCAAAAGATCTATGAAAAGCCAATTAAACATTCAGTCAATCACAGTTTTCCCAATGCTCTGTCTTGACCCTCAGAGTGTAGCATTTTCTGCATGGAACTGAGCTGAAGTATAACCAGGTGCTAAATGATGGGCCAAGACCACTGCTTGTTTTTCTATTTTTATTTGTACAAGCTTTTAAAACTATGGAATAGGAAGATCTTTAGTTCACTACTAGCCTGGGAGAACTTTCAGTCTGTGCTTGACCAGGAGTTTGTTTAAACAGCCCAGGTGTAGAGCTCGGTGCTTCCAACTGCAGAGATAAGGCCATGAGCTTCAACCCATCTGAGTTAACCCTCCGATGGTGGTAATGGTTCTTTTCCTCCCTCGTGGAGACACCTGGAGCAGTGCTGATCCGGTCAGGATCCAAGGTAGGTACCAGCTGTATTCCCTTCACAGAAGAATAGTATCTCACTTGAGTGGCTGCAGGTTAAACATCCACTGTGGGAGCCACAGGACCCCAACTCAGCAGGTCATGCCTATTTATTCAGTTGAGGATCTGCACAAGGACAGTGAAACTGTGAATGCTCAGCCTGCTGATACATTGATGGAGATTGTCAGTGATGTGATTTCTGCAATCATGTTTATGCAATGTTTCACTTGACCTAATCTTGCCAAGCCTGATCATGCCTGCCTGTCCTCTTGCACAGCTCCCAGCACGCCCAGAGCACTTTCCTACTGGCCAGCCAGGCCACAGTCCCAGGGCCAGATCCCTACCCTGGAGTGTCTGCTGGCCCCTTTGCTTCAGACATGTTCTGACTGTTCTGTTTTTATTAGGAGATTTTGGTAGTACACGGTGTAATTAATTATTTTCAGAGGCTTTATTTCATTTAAACTAGTCTCCCACTAGCCTCCCTCTCCTTGAACTGCTTATGAAATCTTATTCTGTTGAAACTGCAGGGTATTATCTCACTGTGTAGTGCAGTTTTCAAATTGACTAATATTGCATTGCATGGACAGTGTCTACTCAGACAAAGCTTTGGCTATCAGTTGTGTGAAAATGAAATGCATTTTTAGCAGTGTTAAAAAACGAGTGGGAATACATGTGGTCCAATTTGGCTAGTAGCTTGTCCCAAGATGAGTGCACTCAACTCTGAAACTGCAACATTCAGAGAAACAGACTTCTTTTGCTTAGATGGAAACCACGTCATTCATAATTTGTGTTTTTGCAATTTTGCATTAAATCTAGGCTTTGCCTGTCAGAGATAATGGGAAACAATTATTTCTTTCAATTACTTGCTGGCTGTTGTTTACATTTCCTATAAGCATCTCTCTCTCTCTCGCTTTCTTTCCCCCTCCCCTTTCCCCTTCTCTCTCCCTCTCCTCCCCCCATTCCCTTCCTCCCTCTCTCCCCCCTCCTTAAAAATATTTTTGTGTATGCTGTATCTAAAAAAAAATCAAAGTGGAGGCCCAGTAATTAGGGTCATTCCTTTAGCAATGAGTTAATCTCTTTGCAGAAACAAAAAACAAATTTGGTTTGTCCTCAGCTGAAGTCCTAAATGATGCATCATTTTTGGTCTGGCTGTTTCTTCAGCTCCTGACTTTATTATATGTTTAATCTTGTTTGTGTTTCAGAATGAGGTGTAAAGTCAGTTATGGTTTAGAAGATTGGTTGAAGTCTTTTCCTGGTAAAAGCCCATATAAACTGAAATTGAAATTTGGCCTAAGAAAGCTGTGTAGAACACTGAGTCTTGCAAATGTGTCTCTCAATAGACACATTTCTAAGAAGTGTTCACTCATTCTTTTTTTCTTTCAATATTACAAGGAGCATGAACAGTGTATCTTTTCAGGAGTTCATTTGTTGTGCTTTTCATTTATAGCTTCATTTCCTTTACCTCCAACTTTTGCACGTTATTTACAGAATAATTCTGAGTTCATAAACTTGGATATGCAAGCATATGATTTTTTTAATTTTATTTTTTTAACCACCAAGATATTAATGATTTGTGTGACGAACACCTGGGTGGAACAGGGAGTTCAGCAGTGGCACAGGTGAATATGGGTACAGCTCTGGCTTTGCTTTAGTATATGAAGTTTGACACTTGGATATGCATGCACAAGAACAGGGAGATAAATTACTTAAACCAACATTTCTCTTACTGTTGACTACCAAAAAAGAAATTAAAGAGGAACTCCCAGCCCTCACCATTCGCTACAGCATATTTTGGAGTTGTTTTGAAGGGTCATTAACCTCACTATCCAAAAGCAAGCAAGCAACCAGCATTCTTCTAGCTGTCAAATACAAGTTAAATGGATTCTTTTAAATTAGTTTTTTGTCTTTGAAGAGCATTTTGTTGTTTATGCTTAGTCTGTAGGGTGCTGAAATTCCCCAGTTAAAGTCAGAGCCAGCCACATCAGGAAAAATAATCTTTACACAACCTGGTATCTAACTACGCATGCCTTTGTGATGAGAAGAATATACCTTTCCCAACATGATCAAGTAGGAGATACCTCAGCAGCATAGAAAGCTTGATTATGATCTTTATTGCCTTGCTGTAAAGCAAGAGCAGCATCGCTAAACTCTGTAGAGTTGCTCTAAATTGAAGTGTGAACTCTGAAATACAGAGCAGAATAAATTCACTTTATATACTTTAGCTTGGAGAAGACAAGTCAGTGTGGCAATCCCAGCAGGATTACTTGCATTCGATCAGTTTCAGGGCTTGTATATCCCAGCACTGTGGGTAGGCTTGGGAAGCTTAGTTAGCAGTAGAAATGTCACTGCTCTTCCACAAAATGCTCTGGTAACAGCCAAGCCTCCTAAATAATCATCATCCCTACTGCTCAGTGTGTGAATGCTGGGAACAGAAGTGTTGGGGGAATCTTTCGCAGTTCTGGCAGGAAACGTGTCTCTTGGAGAACAGGAGACTTTCCACTGGCTCAAGTCCTTGCTTTTCAAGACCTGTCTCTTTGCTGAGACAGCCATCTGGCCATCTTGGAGGGATGGCAGTTTGCAGTGCAGTGCTGCTGGGGGTGGGTGTTATCTTTCCAGGTGGCAAGGAAAGCCTCTCATGCTTGCATGCCATTGCCATCGCCATCAGCAGAATGCACAACTGCAGGGTTTTGAATGCTTAGATTCATTATTCAAGCTCCAAAATATTGTGCAACCTTTTTGCAGATTTTTTTTGGGTTTTTTTGGCAAGGACTGGGGGTAACCCTAACCCTGGTGACTCCCACTTTTGCTATTCAAGCCATAAGCATGTCTTTGCTTGCTCATAGGTTTCAGGACTTTGAGATTGCTTTTGGTTTTACCAAGCAACAACAAGCCTAGAAATAAGCTTTGGTTGGGGCTCTTTATTCATGCCCAAACTTCACTTCCTTATGCAATCATGCAGTTTTAATATTGATGCCTTCAGAAAAATCCAAATAATGAGGGATTCATGATAAAGCTGTGAGATTTTGTTGCCAGGTTTATTCTTGTGGAGCAGAACTAATAAAACTTTAAGGAGGAAGCCTTAGCCAAATTTTTAAAAGTAGGTTATTTTTATTGTGAAAAACAAAATTCAAAACAAAGAAAGAAACTCAAGATTTGGAGATTTAAACTTAAGTTAATTTAATTTGTGTGGCCAGTGTAGGCTTTTTGGTGAGCTGGAACCAGGCAACCATGTGCCAGGTGCATAGAAAACAAAGTAACATCAGTATGTTGGCTATGAACCGATCTTGGCTTCTTCCTCCTCGCTTGCATGATATTACAATGAAAGTTGGCGAATGGAAATACAATTGCACGTGATTAGATGTTGACAGCCAAAGATCCTGACTTTCTGTTTACAGAGGGGAAAATGAGAAAAAAATTGGCGAGTAAATCTTCCTATGTGTCTTTACACAGTCCTGGAAAACATGAAGTAAAAAATGTAAGAGAGGCTGTAATACCAATCTGATTAAAAAAAAAAATCTCCAAAACATTCTAATGAAAAAATATTCTGATTCAAATTGAAAAGGAAAATCCTTACTCCCTGTGTGTGTGTGTGCTGTATTCTAGTGCAATTGAAAAAATGTATGCTAACAGGAAAGGGGGGATATGTATTCCCTTTTCCTGGACTTTTGATATAATTATTTAGCAAACTCTGAGAAAATCTCTGCATACTCTAAAACTTCAGTCATTTCTGAAATATTGAGCTGGGAAGGTCACTAAATTCCAGGGCTGATGAGATCAGGGTAATGAGATCAGGTGACAGACCCAGTGGTACCCACTGATTTAGTTGTTTAGACACTGTAACCAAACCATGACCTTCTTGATCCACAGCCTCTTTGATCTAATAGTGTGAAAACACAGCTGCTTTTACTGAGTATTGCACATTAGTGCTCATGTAGGCATTAGGGGAACTCCTTGTGACACTTATGTTAATTATTCTGGTGTCAGTTTATAAAAATGAGTATTTCCCACTGGCTAGGCACAGGAATGGGAAGTGGTCACAGCACCAAGCCAGACAGAGTTCAAGAAGCATTTGGACAATATTCTCAGGCACATGGTGTGATTCTTGGGGACAGTCCTGTGCAGGGCCAGGAACTGGACTCCATTATCCTTGTGGGTCCCTTCCAACTCAGCATATTCTATGACTAACTGGGGATCAAAGTCTCTTCTGATAGATGAGTGACTTCAGGTTGCTGTGACTCATGTGGTGTGCACTGGCAGAGCACCCTCTGGCTCCTTTGCATGCAGAGACCTGCGGGTGCCTCATTCCTATGCTCAGTGCCAATTCCTCAATGACTGCTTTCCTCTGCACCTCTCTGTGCAATGCAGCCCACGTAACTGGTGTCGAGCAAACAGAGCAAAGCCTCCAGTGTAGGACCTGGGTCTGCACCAGGTTCCACTTCTGTGCAAAACTGCCTGTGTTCTGGGTCTGTTCAGGGATGAACCTGTGCTTTGCTATTTTTTGTCATTTTTTATATTTATCTTAATTTTGGATAGCTGTTCGGTTTTCAACATCTCTATAACATAGTGCTTCTCTCTGGAGATACTCTGCAGTCAGCTCTCCACTGGCTGTGCCAGAGTCCACATGGCATTTCCTTCCCCAGCAGAAAAATAAGTATGGAGCAGAAATTAAACCTGCTAAAGCTGTGCCATGCTCCCATGGAAATATGTGCCCAGATCCATATGAGATCATACACTGGAGCCCAGCTGCTTCCTGCCCCAAGTTTAAATACCGTGAGCACAATAGTAAAGTTCCATGATGTATAGATGTGACCTGGAATCACTTAGAGCAGAGGAGCGGGATGGAGAATTTATGTCTAGCCCAGGGCAGAGCACGTGGGCTCCTGGCTATTGTGTACTGTTGCCTTTTCACTTGCACACAAGCTTATCAAAATGTTTTTGCAGGCTTGCTCCAACTTCCCTGTGCAGCTTTTAACTCTTCATTTGGGGATCTTTGTCAACTTAGCAGTAGCAGGCAGTGCTCAGAGAGGGTGATAGTGAGAGGTCACTCGGAGCCAGGCAAAAAACCCAGTCTGCTGCAGAGCCTGGAAGGAGCTGGGAGCCCATGACACTGTCTCTGCAGGCAACGCTGGCTTGTCTCCTTTCCCCATAGGCATAAGAATAGAAGCATTTAAAAATTAAGAGGAAGACAGCATGGAGTGCCAGTGTTGTGTCCATCTGAACATGATATGAAAGTGTATTCGAGTGAGGTTTAAAGCTGATTAGACATGTGGACTGGTATTAGAAATGTAAAGTGCATCCCGAGAGGCATCACAGCTCCCTATAAAGTCAAGCAAAATTAATCCCATGACGCTTTCTCCCCCATAAACAAACACTTCCATGGAGACTGCAAACCTGGCCCCACAATACTGAGTGCTAAACTAAAGATGAAAAGATGGTTGCTGGCCCAATAATCTTGAATACATTGAAGTGAAGGTTCGTTCGTACTCTCTTTCATGTGTACAGTAAGAACAAGTTGCAGGTCCTTAAAGTATGTTTTGAGTTTAGTAGAGAGATGATTGTGTTTTTGAGGAAGACGGGCAATACCTCAAGCTTTCATCCAAATGGAAGTAAAGAATTGAAGCACCTCCTTTTTATGATTTTTAATTTTTTTTTTAAAAAAAACCCCTCTCTCACCCACTTTGTGTGTAGCATTTGCACATTGTGGGCATAAAAAGTGATCAGGAGAACAGCCTCTGCAGGTGCTGGCAGGTTTTTATAGTGTGCACAAAACTCTGGAAGAAGCACTTCTGGGAATGTTTTCTCCTGGCCACAAAATGCTCCTTAGCTGCAGAAAAATAAGTTACTTAAGGGTGGGAGCTTTTTATTTTTTCATGAGTGTGTACATGTTTTATGGTCAAATTAAGTAATTGAAATGCTCTGCCGGGGTTTTTTTGTGTTTTGTTTCTTGCTGTGGTTACCTATCAAGCACCAAACCAAATGGCTAAACATAGTACAATACCAAAGCAAAACTGTTAAACATAGTCCAGATTCATAGCAAGGCAACAAGTAAATTTTTTATTTTATTGTAAATATCTGAGGAATCATCTGAGCATTTTTAAAGCACTTGTGTTACCTGAGCTCTTACCAGGCTTACTGCTAAAATGGTTTTATATCAGAATTTGCATTATGAAGGAGTGTGGAAGGAATAATTTCTTCTGCTTAGCATTATCTGTATGAAATACCTAGAACAGAAGACCTAGTTGAACATTTTAAAGAAAAATAGCTTTCAAAGCACGCACTTTTTCTCTTCTAGGTTAAAAGAATTATGTTGAGGCTTAAGCAGTTAGCTGTATTCTGCCCTTTCATATAATGCAATAGGGAAAGATAATTTACTTTTGTGCTTAATATTATGCAGCTGTAGGTTGGCTGTAAAGTCTGGAAACATGCTTACACCCATATGAGAGGCGTGCTCCACTTCCACTGTCTGTTAGAGAGATGGAAGAAGTATTGCGGGAAAACTCCACAGAGTGCTGTAAAACTGTGTCAGGAGTGTGTTGCTGCAGGGATCAAATAACTAAACCTGCAAAAAGCTGCAGTCTGTTTTTCTGGTAGGATGCACGTAGATAATAGTGTACTTTTCAAAGAAAATTTTTAAAAGGCCAAATTTGACTGGGATTGTAATGTAACAAGCAGTCTTTAACTTGAAAAGTAATGAGCACTTTGTGTTTACTTGCTTTATTACATGTATGCAAATTGGACACACACACATATAGCAGGAAAGGTACGGCCAGAGCATTCTCACATGTAACTCTTGAGGTGTTAAATCAGCCAGCACCGTTAAATGGCTGCAGGGCAGGAAATTGGAGCTGGGTCCTGGGGCAGTGCAGGGTGAGGCTGGGCTGCCCAGGGGACTTCTCACTGGAGTCAGAGGGAGCTTTCATGGAGCTCTCTGTCTGTAACACATGGTATCATGGCACAGTATGAGTCAAGGAAATGGATTTCAAAGATGGTGTAGTCAGGGGAAAATTGGGAGAATCAAGAAAGGAAGGAAGTCAGTCAATACTGAGGTGCCTGAGCAAGTCACTAGAAAATGGTGTTTCAGTAGAGGGTGTTGGGTAACTGTGGGGAATGCTGGTAGTATTTTCTGCTTTACTAAAGATGGAAACACTTTGTTATATTTAAACTCCTCTAACTTTCAGCTATCTGGTTCTTATAGCAACCCTGTGAAGTGCATATGTGATATTGAAATGGATTTGCTGGGTTGTGATGGAGTCTGTGGGATGACAGTTCACTTTCCCACAATGATCCTCTCTCTCTGGGCTGCATTTTTGCAGCCAGTGCAGCTGGACTTGGCTATGGGCATGCTACTGCTTAAACTCTCCCTGGAGTTCAAAATGCCACAGTCCTGCTGGCATAACACTGCCAGTTGTGGGCATGTGCCTGCCCAGCAGGCTGTTGGTATACCTCCTCTTCTTGGCATCCCGGTGTTAGGCAAATATAAACACACAGTGGGAGCTAGGCAGGAGAGAGAGGGATGCTCAGGAGGGAGAGGGTGATGCCATGAGAGGTCATATTTCTGTAGGTTTTTTTGTACACTTTGTTCTTCCCCAGTTTACAAGCTGTGCTGGAGAAAAGGGCTGATGTACAGAGATGTCAGACTGTGCCAGAGCAGAGCTGTGTTCTTACATAGCTCAATATAATGCTGTATCTGGGAAGAAAGCCTGAATTATTCACTCACTTGCATAACTTGCATGTAAGAGTGTTTACAATCGAGGACTTGGGCTCTGTCCATAATTATGAATGACCAGGGCTGTGTCTGGCTGTAATTCCAGCACTGTGTGAGTTGCACAACTGTTGTGCATACACAGACTGCTGCTCCATGCGAGGCCATGGGACGGACGGGACATCTGGCAGAGTTTGTGCTCCCTGCTTTGAGCAGCTCGTGCCCAGAGGGGACAGCTACTCTGCAAGTATGAAACCCAGCACACTTACAAGTCCTTCCACTGATTTAGCCACTGTCTCTGGCCAAAGCAGAGATCTTTCTCCTCCAGACAATTTAATTAGTTACAAGCCACCCCTTGAATTTACCAGGAGCCTATCTCCAGCAAAAACAGTAATCCCCCCACTCCAGTTATTAACTCCCTTGAGTACTAATTGTTTACTCTTTTTGACTGTTATTAATGGCATATGGATATACGGTCTTTACTGTAGTTGATGAAATGTTAAGCAAAGTGTTGCAATTAGTTCCACAGCTGCTTTGGTCATTGATGTGAAACACTTGTACTTCTCTAGAGGCCACTTTAAATGGGAATCTGATCCAGACTGTTATAACCAAGCCCTTTTTGCTTTCACCTTCAGGTGAAGGAGTGGAAGCCTTGGTGTTGCCTTGGGGAGAAAATTAGCAAAACTGCTGTGTTTGTTTCACTCACACCTCAAGATTCTGCTCTGTAATGTGCTCTTGCCACACACCCAGCTGGACTCCCCTCACAGGGGATCATTTAGCCCCTAGTTACCACTGTGTAATGATCTAGTCACAGGCAGTCTGTTTGTTCTATTTTCCTTGTCTTCAAGGTCACCTATGTCAGGTGGCTGCGTCAGAGCCCCTCCTGTCAGGACTAGTCCCAGAGTGGGTCTCCAGTCCCTCCTGGAAGCAATGAGGATCCTGTCAGGCCCCTGTGTCTGATGTTGTGAGGCATGAAGCAGCGAGACCTTCCTGCTCTGCAGATCCTATGGTCTAGAGCAGAGGACTGCTGCTGCTGTTGTATTCACTATCAGCCAGTAGCTGCTGACCCATGTTCTGGATGAAGGCTCTGCCTGCTGTACTGACATCCATCCAATTTGGGTAAATGCTGGATTAAGCAACAGAGGCAGTGAGAAAATGTCATGCTGATTTCCCAGGAATAGCATGTGATGTATAACTTCCTTGCCTTGTCCTAAATGAATTAACACTGCTGTAGAAAATGGAAAAAACCCAAGCCTTTCTAGTCTTTCTCCTTGTACATAATAGGAGAGAGAATTTGCCTTCCTGACCACATGCTGGCAGGTCAGTAGATCTCTTCTGAAATTACACAGAATTAGGGATGTAAAATAATGTTCCTGTGGTTGCATCACATACTTGAATTTCACTTCCCTACCCAAAGTAATCTTTTCTCTTAGGAAATGCAATTTCAAGTTAGTGTGAAGTTGTTCTTTCTTTTTCTAGCAGCTATGTGTAACTTTGGACAACATGAGGAGTTTGTTTTGAGGAGGAAGCATTGTTTCCAATTGTAACATGTCATGGGTCACTTTGTCATAAAAATATTCTGTTGTTTCTCTTCTGGAGATACAACAGAGTTCCCTCTGTTGCTTCTAGAAATGTGCATATGCAAAACACACAGCAATACAGCTCTGAAGGAGCTCACCTTTCAAACTAGTTGCTTATTCAACTCCCTTTCAAGTATGTTTTTGTCCAAAGCCGGGATAAAGTGCTGTTCATGAGCTCTGCTTGGAGAGTTCAATTCCTCATCATTCTCCTATGGCAGGGCAGCATGGCATTGTCTGCATCTGGCACCAAGAACACAGTCCAACCCTAAATGGTTAACTTCCTTGGGATAGTCTGTCACCAATCACCAGGAATGGCACTTCTCTTTGAAGACTAACTCTCTTTGGGAGGAAGATGGTGGCTGCTGTTTCTGGAAAGCAAAAAAAAAAATGCAATTACCTTTACTGAAGGAAGGGAGCAGCTCTAATAGGATTTTTTTATCAGACTATTTTTTTAGACTATTTGGGTATTTCAGTGATTATTACTACACAGCTCTTTTTCCTTAGGGGATGCTAGACTGTTCCAAAAGCATTTGTTAGTTTACTTAGGCATTAAAGGGGTCCTTATGAATTTCTATTATCCTAAACTACTTCAAAGTGTCCCTAGAGGCTCAAGCTGCTTGGAACTTAACCTTTTTGGCCCAGTCTTGTCATATGTGTGAGCCCAAAGATTTTAAGCAAGAGGTCAGGGATTGTCAGTCTTTTTAATACTTTGACCTATGTTAAAACAGGAAAAAAATAAACAAACCAGATTCATTCTGATCTACCCAGGAAGAAAGAGAGAAGATGGTTCCAGTGGGCCTTTTGTAACCCTCTCTTTAACCTGCTAGCTCTCCTGACCCATTTAACAGAGCAAGCAGGAAAAAACCCAACAAACCCCAACTTTTAACACTCATTGCCTTGCTCCTAACAGCTTTTCTTTAAAATGTCTTTGGTCCTCAGGGCACCTTGAGATCTTAATGGTTTCTTTATATAAAATTTGAATAATGAAGCATGTGAGACACTTGTGATTGGAAAAATATGAACTTTAATAAAGCTGGTCACGCTGCTTGTGAGCTGTGTATATCACACAAAAATGTGTGGCAAGATCCTCCACTGGGACTGTTCAAAATAACTGCAGTGACTCCAGCAGTGCTCTGCTGATTTACGTGAGGTGAGAATCTGGCTCACATCCCGTATTATCTTGCAATGTGACTGTGCAGCTGTAACACAATCTTATTCAGCTCTTTGGGTTCGGGGGCAAAAGAATTGCCTGTGGTTATTTTTGGAAAAAAATGTCATCAGAGGGGTTCATGTGATTCTCTCTCTCATATATTTATTTTTTATTGCTGTTGACCTGTTGTTGTGGTTTAACCCCAGCTGGCACCTAAGCCCCAAACAGCCACTTGCTCTTTCCCCACTTGGTGGGATGGGGAGAGAATCAGAAGAGTAAAAGCAGGAAAACTCATGGGTTGAGATAAAGACAATTTAACAGGTAAAACAAAAGCCAGGCATGCAAGCAAAGCAAAAACAGGGATTAATTCACCATTTCCCATGGGCAGGCCGGTGTTCAGCCACCCCCAGGACAGCAGGGCCCCAGCACACAGAGCAGTGTCTTGGGAGGACAAACACCATCACTCCCAACGTCCTCCCTTCCTCCCCCTTCCCCCAGCTCTTTACACTGAGCATGGCGCCCTATGGCACGGAATGTTCCTTGGGTCAGTTGGGGTCAGCTGTCCTGGCTGTGTCCCCTCACAGCCTCTTGTGCACCTCCAACCTCCTTGATGGTGGGGTGGTGTGAGGGGCAGAAAAGGCCTTGACTCTGTGCAAGCGCTGCTCAGCAATAACCAAAACATCCCTGAGTTATCAACACTGTTTTCAGTAGAAATCCAAATCATAGCCCCATACCAGCCCCTGTGAACAAAATAACCTCTATCCCAGTCAAAGCGAGCACACCTACATGAATTATTTTGGCATTTGGAGACTTTAGAAAGACTACTTCAGTATTTTTCTTCCCTTAATGAAGCTGGATAATTAGTGTTTTCCTCTTTCTATTTCTTCATGGTGTTGGTAGCTACACAGGTAAGGCATTATTTTGCACATGATGTAACAGAGCCCTTGCTTTTTTTGAAAGGTACGCCTGACCACACCTCTTTTCATTTTCTAGGTGTCTCTACATAGCCTGCATTCTCCTTCACTGTTTAAAATAGAAATTGGACTGCTTGAGGGTTTTGTGGGTCACATACTTCTCATTTTCTCATCTGAAATCTGAGCCCTCAGACCTTACAATCATCTTTGCTACAGATAATTCTGACAGTTCTTTTTCCGATTTTGACCCTTTGCTTCAGTCCCTGGGCTGCAAATGGAGCATGAGGACTATTCTATTAGGGTCTGCTACTGATCCAAGAGCCCCTTGAACATATGCATCCTGTTTATATGCCCATGTCTCCTCTGATGGCATTATTAGGCAGGAGGAAATTTGGAGAGTCAGTTATTTTTATAAGAACAAAGCACTGCCTATGTCCCTGTAAGGCACAAGCAGCTCTTAAAGAACATTTCGAAGCATGAAGCAACAAGGTACAACTGGGTGTTATCACCAGCATTCTTCTTTAAACTATTTTTATTTGCACGCACTTTATCTCCAGCATTTTTCCAGTCTGAGAAGATCAAGCAGACGCCACATGTACAGTGTAGCCCAGACAGCCAGATGACAGTACTGTTTTGATTTGAAAGTCAGACTTCTGCTAAGCATCAAGGGGCAAACCTTTATCTCTGCACATAGTGCTGAGGGGTGTGGGGAAGAATTCATTCCCTCCATCAGCGGAGCTGATCTAGATTTTCCATTGCAGTCTTTAACTGTGAGTCCACTGCCACAAGGGTCTTTTCTCCAAAGCAGCTCTCAGACCCTGCCACAAAATGGTAGATCCACTAGCCCTCTACAGGTTCCTCTCCCTCATCTATTTCTTCTATGAAACTCCATTGCTGTGAAGCAAGTGTAGAAGCCTCTCCTTGGTTCTCACATAAAGATAAATGAAAAAGCTTTACATTCTTTCACTATCCCACATCCTACTGAAGTGCAATCGTGACCTTGGTCCTGCTGGAATGAAGATTGCCAGTGCCCCAAGATTGGCTTGCTCCCAAGAAATATGTAAACCATAAGGATGGTTCTTGAAATGAAGAGATTTAAAATAAGACATTATCAGTAGATTGTAATGTATTTAGTAATTTGGACTGACATAGGTTCTGGGTTGTAGTTTGCTCTTAAGGGCGAAGTCTTGTCCCTTACAAAAATCCTAAAAACAAAATGTCTTTTAAAAGCATGAGGTCATCTAATTCTGTGGAAAATTTGGTTCATTTGTCTTCCCTGCTGCAAGGTGTGCATAAATCAGACTGTGTTATGATAGAGGTGCTCACTGAAACAAATTCTGAATAAAAGAATAAACATGGAAACAATCCATCTGTACCCTCCACATTCCTCAGTGAAGCCTTCCTAGAATCCCAGCCTGGAGGGGAACTGGTGAGGTTGATGGAACATACCACTTGCTAGGAAGCATTGAGAAATGATGATATATCTTTAAGTTAATTCTGTTTCCCAAAAAGTAAATCAGATTCCCAGTATACCTTTATTTTGCCAGCCAAGCTAATCTAGCCCCCACAGATATTTGCTTTCAAAAGCTGGGGCACTAAAGCTCGACTAAAGTGGAAAGCTCCTTCCATTAGCTCAGGTGCGTGTCATCTGGTCTTGTTGGTTGCAGTATAGTCATAAATTTGTTGTTGAAGCTGGCAACCCAGCATGTTTATAAATACCTTTGTTAACCTCCTTCTCTGCTTCTTCTTTTTCTGCTTCCAAGAAAATCTTGCTGTCAAAAAAACTCACCTTGTATCATGTCCAAATACAAGCATACCATTCTATCTAGGTTAAATTTTGCATTGGCTTTGCCTGGGTTTGTTTCTGGATTGAAGTCTGTCCCATCCAACTAGATTATATGTAAACAACACTTAATAAATGGATACTTATGACAAATGTCAAGAGCTTGCAAGGTATTCCTTGTAGACCATGAAGGACATGTAGGCGAGGCAAGACCAGAGTCATCCACATTTCCAAGTTACTGATCCTAAAAGTTAAATTGAATGCTGAAAAGTGTTTAGATTTGGGAGTGTGGTGGTGGAGAAAGGGAAGTGGTTGTCCTTTAGGGAAGAGGAGTTACTCTAAAGGAGCTTTAGCATAGAATTATACTTCTTATGCTGTGCCTTTTGCTTTAAGACTTCTAAATCTCAATAGACAAACCAGGGATTCTTGCAAGAGTGGGCTTTTTCCCATCTAAGTGTGGGAGATCTTGTACACAGAGAAATTATTTGCCACTGGTCCACATGTCCATGTCAGAGCCAAGAGTGGACCCAAAATTGAGGCTTTTTTGGCAGTGTGCTAGCTCTTAAGCACTATATTGGGCTTGTGTGAAGAAGGAGTAGCATGAAACTATCTCTCCTCTCCAGTGCAGCTGCAGTGTTTCCTGCACATTGACAACAAAGTGAATCCTCTATAATAAATTCCGGGAACCTTATTTCAATTATTCTGCAGATAGTGATTACAGAATGAGGGGAAAGTTGTGGTAGCAATGAACATCTTGCCACTGTCTGAAAGCTGCCTTGGCTTGTCTGTGCATTTCCTGCCCTGCATCATAAGGACCCAGGCAAGTTCCTAGTGAGTTTGATGCATGTTTGGTCTCCATGCAAATTATGTGAACTGTAAGGAAGAATACACAGTACTCATCCAAACTTCATGCCTGTCCTGGGCTGTTTTTAAAAAAGGCATTGCCAGCATTAAATTGCTGTTGTTAGAGAAAACAGATTTTTCTGATGTTTCACTGCCTGCTCATCTATTGCTGCTCTGTGTGGCTTGTTTCCCCACGAGGGCCCACATGCTGAATGACTAACACAGGCATTTACCCTTGCAGTCTGGGGCAGGTACCCAGAAGAGGTGGTCTGGAACCATGATGGGAAAAGGAGGAGGCTGTGGGCTGGGGTCTACTGGTGCACATGGTGCTTCTTCACCTGTGGGTTGGCCAGAGTAGCCACCACAGACCCTCCAAGGTGTCATTTGTGCCATGTCTGTGTCCTTGCTGGCTCTCACAGCTCTGGCACAGCAGTGCCCATCCCTCAGCACCGAGGTGTGACTTCCAGCTGGGCATGAATCCTGTCTCACCAGTCCCTTCCTTAGTAGGATCTGCTGGTGCACTTCCAGACATGTTTCCCTGTACTAAGAATCCTTTCAGAAACAGCAGTTGTATGGGATCAGAGGTGTGGAAGGAGAGAGGGGGGAGGGTTGTGTAAACTGTCTCTAAATAGAGATTTGCTCCAGCTGTCTGGGGTTAATATTGATTTAACATATTTTTTGCTACAACTCAATTTAGTCTTTACTCTCATCCAGCTGTGGGAGCTCTGGTTTGCAATTGCCTGTGCAATTAATCCTTTTGTGCATTTCTTTCATTGTGTGCATAGTGTCAACTCTCACCTAGCACATCACATGCTGAAAAAATCCAGAAACCTGCCTTGTTTTCATTTGCTCTTTTGCACATACACATCAGTGTTGTGGGTTTTTTTCCAAACAAAATTATCCATGAAAACAATACTGTAGTGTTAATCTTATAGCCCTCCTTCCTTCCCCTTCTCCCACACCCTTCCATCCTTCCTAAACCTGTTAAAAGTATTTTGGCTTTCCAGGCTTACTGCCCTATTTTTTACATGAACAGCAAGGCACAACAGCACCTGTGAGCTTTATAAAGGTCTCATTCATCTGATGGGCTTGTGCAGCACTCAGCATGAAGAGGAGGAACACATGCAAACAGAACAGGAGGAAATACTGAAGGTGTGCTTATGGAAAAAACTATGAGGAACATGGGAGGTAGGGTGAGGGGTTTTTTGAGCTGAGACCTTCTTTGTGTACTTTCTACTGACTGATGAAGGTGAGTGCTTACCCCAGGCACCACCCTCAACTCTGCCACATACATGCACGTTTGTGTCTGTATATCTTTGCTCCCTGTTGTCCTGTCAGCTCTGCCTTTTCCTGTGCCTGCTGGGCACAGACTGTCCTCTTGATGCCTCTTGTGCAGGTGGCAGTGGGATATGGTGTTGGACTTCATGTGCACAGTCATGCTGGTGTGTCAGCAGTCAGACAGGACAGTAATATTTATTGTGTTTTACTCTTCCTTTTTTTCTGGCAAATAAATAGGGGATCATATAGACAGGAAAAGCAGTTTGTGGAAACTTTCTATTCCTGTGGGTATGCACATCCTACACAGGTTTATCTCGAAGTTCTGACATTCTTAATGTTGAATTATTAAAATAGTTTCATGGGTTTTTTAGTAATTTTGAGAAAAGGTCTTGCAATTTTTTTTGTCTGCCAAAAAGTATAAAGTAGTAAAGTAGCATAAAGTGTAAAGCCAAAGTATAAAACCAAAGTAGTATAAATTAATCCGGAACTGGTATGAAGGTGCCCGTACTATCTTGTCTGTAATGAATTTATTCAGAAAAAGTTTTATGTGAAGGACAAGACCTACTGACATTAAATGCTCAACACTCCTCCTGTATTCTGCTCTGTTCTCACTGTTTACATGCAGGTGACCCTTATTTTAAGATCAGTGAGAGTCCCTTGCTTGCAGAGAACATGATTAATTAACTGAGAGGCAGTAATTCTGTAATCAGTAACCAGTGCAGTGTTAACAGTCCAGATGAATCAGTCTGGTTGTGCATCCACAAAATGTGCCTACCATCATGGGATTTCTCCTTCCACAAAGGGAGGCTGTGCTGGTGCTCTTGGGCACAGAGTCCATTTCTGGAAGGGGCAGTGGTAATGAAATGCCTGAGGCAGACACTGGCTTTGCCAAAGGGAAGCTGGGCCTGACTCTGAAGCTCTGCAGAGATGTGTCACCCCTCCAGTGTGAGTTCAAACTTTGATGGAGGAGTACTTTAATTTGAGGTGAAGTGATTGAAAGAGCTCTGGATCTTTATTCCTCTCTGCCAGAAGAGAAGCACCATCTGGCCAGGGTGCCACCTTTTCATATCACGTGTCCCACCTTTTCATATCATGCCCTTGGAGAAATACACTGTGTATGATTCTATACTACAAGATGGTGATGTGCAAGGAGGAGGAAGTTGTGTGGTCCTTGATGGATACAGCTCTGCTGTCAGAGCTTTGAGTGCTCTGGCTCCCTTAGCAGAACTCCCCTTGGTTCTGGGCACAATGGCTCTGCTATGCTGCAGTGGCACACAGCTTTGCCAGGGCAGAGTGTGCGATCAGTTTGGCATACAGGTAGTCCTGTAACACTATGGATTTTGTCCTACAGTCATGCTTTTGCCACGATTGTACGTGGGACGACAGGAAAACTGTGTAGGTTGCCTCCCCTCCCACCCCAGGGTCAGGCCAGCTGTAGTTCTGGGTTAAATCCTCAACAGAAAACGGGAGATTGCTTAGCGCAGAGAGTTAGATAAGATGAGGTTATAGAGTTTTTTGAGAAGCTGGTTTTGTTTTTTTTTTTCCCTTTAAAAACATATCGGATAATTTTTTTTTCCACAGTAGTCAGTGGAGCTCTGTTGCTATAAAATCATATTAAGAAAGATCATACTTGAACTCTGGTTTCCGGTATTAGTGGGGTTTTACAGGTCTTTCTTAAGATTGCGTTCCTGTTAGTATGTCAGTAACACATGAGCATTTAAAATCTCATGTAGTTTAAGAAGCCTTGAAGGTATTTTCCACTGGAAAAGGTCTGTTTTTGAGAACATAATGTGTATATCACAGGTTATCAGATTACATCCCTTATAATTTTCTCAAAAAAAGATCAAATTCTTAGAATAAAAGAGCATTGAAAAAAACCATTTGAGTGTTTCCTATTATAGTGCCCCTTAACCTATCTGTTGAAGTCTTTTTTTCCTTGTAATATATATTTGCATAGTGCCTAAGTGCTGAAAAGCATTTTCCCAATGTTATGGCTTGCATGAAATGTAACTCAGAAAAAGTGCAACACACCTTCTACAAGGGCTTAATACATGACTTAAGCACTACTTAGAGTTTAATGTAAGCCCTGTTTTGATGGGCTGAAGTGGGATACCTGCTGACTCTTTGCACAGTGATTAATTTCACCTCTGAGGTTGGAGTTGCAATTGAGTTAATAAGGGGATGGCTTACAGGGAAAGCAGGCAGCGTGAGGACAAGTGTGGAGGCCCTGCCTTTGGCTGGAAAAGGTAATAAATGTGGTGGGCTGAATTTGACATGGCTTTTTTATCGCTTGTGAAATATAGGAATGGGTACGGTTGTGAAAATATAAATGAAGACATGTTTTCTGTTTTCACTGGTTAGAATACAGCAATAAACAGCAGTAAGAAAGTCCAAGGTATGGATGAGAAAAAAAGTGTCAGGTTAAGTCTGGGAAGCTCCAGAGATGCTGAGCCCAATACTCAGTGACTGCAGGTACCTAAGTCCTTCCGTAATCTCATAAAACCTAAAGGCTCCATCTTACTAGGTGAATTTGGCTCCTCTGTGCAAATAAGCTCAGTTAACACATCCTTGTGTTCATGCCTCAAACCTCATTAATTTGAGGCAGTTTATTTAGGAGACCAGTAAGAGTTGTGGTTAGGAAAGAAGTAAAAGGGCCAAAATATTCAGCATAGTGGGTGGATGTGAAAACTTTTACAGAGTTGTAGATTTCTTTCTCATATCTATGGAAACAGGAAAAAAAAAGATGGGAAGACTGATGCCTTTGGTAGAAAAGAGACAAGACACAAAAAGAGAGTAAGTGAAAGATGTAGGAAAGTGTTGTGTGATTTTTCAGTCCATAAAAACAAAGATGAGAAGACTTAAATTTTTAATTCTGTTTGCTGAATATAAATATCGTGTTGAAGGGGAGGGGGTTTTTAATTCACTGATTATAGCTGGAAATTCAGGCACAGTCTCATGAAAACTGAGCACTGAGCAGAATCCAGCACTGTGGAGCAGCTGTATGATATGTGACAGCCAGCAGATGCAAAAAGCAAACATCTGTTGTATTGCCCAGCACCCATGAGCTTCGTGCTTGAAGAACAGGGCTGGGGTCTGCATGTATATGCGAAGACTTTGAAATATCTCTGGCAGTGGGGAAGGCAACATATTTGAAACTTCTATGTCGCCTCCATATATTGGTACCAAAGTGGGGAGCATGCACCCCAAGGGATAATCCATTAGAGTGCATGGAAGAAAATACTTCTATACCTCTAATTAAAAAAACAAAAAAAAGAATTAATGCATCTTTATATTACCCTTTTTTAATTACCATTTTTACATATACTTTATAATGTGCATAATTTGTTAATAATGTACTACATCTATATAATTTATAAATACTTACATACCATATGTCGGGGGGATGTGATCAGAAATGTTCCACTGAGAAACAGAAGTAACTAATTGATAAGATACAGTATGACAAGTTGGACAATGCATTTTTTAATCCAGATCTACAGTGTGCTGTAGACATTACTTCTCTGCAAGTCTTGTGTAGGGATGTTCATCCATCAGAGAAGGCCAGAGCTAAAAGGGCTTTTCCAAATAGTTTTGAGATGTGGCTGAGCACAGCCGTGAAACTGGAGCTCAGGCACTGTCCATTTCCACATCTGGTTAAAGCATTTATAAAGTAGGAGGTATTGGGAACATAATCAGTGTTGTCACGGGCCTCAAGAAGTGGGTTAATTCACTTATTTGTTAATTAATAAATAATATTCCTGTTGTCCAAATTATTCACGTGCTTCACCCACAGTCACTCTACTACCTCTATACCAAGGGCAAAATCCTTATATTGCCTTTATGAAGCTAAAGTTAACTGCTGCTTTCCAGAAATCAGATTTTGTCAGCCCTTCTAATGCTCTGCGATACTTTTTTATTCTAGCAGTACAGCCAATTAACACAACCATATCAAATGAGATTATGTGCAGAGTGGGTCTGATCCAAACCCCACTAAGGTCAGGGGAGGAACTCCCGTGGTCTTCAGCACTTTTACTGCAAGGCCCAGGATAAAGAGCTTGTTGAAATAGGGTGGTTGAATGAGTCCCTATCCCTTTTTAATGGATTTGATTGAGCTGTGCTCACAATTTTTGCCCAACTGGGAAAAACCAGATAACAGCATGTTTGCATACGCGCTTGTGCTCCCCTCCTTCCTCTCCCCCCGCTCCCTGCACGCACATGTATTTAGCACAGAGGCAGACGCGTGGTTGTGTCAACTCACTGACATGAAGCAGCATATCTCTGATAAAACTGGGACTCTGTTTGATGTAGTTGCAGTCAAATGTGGTTGATTTGAATACGAGATTTTTTTGAAATCTATTTTTATGCAGATTTTTAAAGCCTGTAAGGTAATGAGTCAATAAGACAGCTATTAGCACTTCAATCTTTCTGATACCCAAAATAAGAGAAAGAGATGGATGAGATCTGGCTGTTGTAGATTTAGCCAGCTTTTCACGCTTCAGTTCAGTTCGCCCTGGTTTTATATGCTGAGTTTTGTGTTTGAGTAGTTCCAGATTTTTGCAAAAGTGAGGTTCAGCTATATGAAGGACTGTTTAGGTGTGCTGAGATGTGCATCCTTCCTCCATTTCCACTTTTATATTTATCACATAATGTTTGTTTTTTGAGAGAATTGCACAATAGCTTTCAGCAACCTAAAATATCATGTGATAGGTCTGCTGCTCATGATTGTCCTCATGTTTCTCTGTATTGACCACAGTGGGCTTGAATAATGAGCTTCAATTTCTCTCTTCAGTGCAAGCCATGGAAACACTGTATCCAATTATTTGAAAGAAAAAACCCGTCGAAAACACTTGATGATATATTTTAGAATGAAATTTTCTTTTTTTTTTTCATATATGGTCCTGGCATAAATGACAGACACTAAATCTTTTGTTTATTTTGCTTGCCCCTTTCAGGGAATGATCATAGCTATACTCACTGGGAGTTGCCTGTGTACAAACACAGGACGCTCTTCAATTATGAAGTGCGCCTAACATTCACATATTGATGAATACTACATGTTCAGACTCACTAATTACACATGACAGTGCAGATAATTAGGGGTTCGTGTAGGCATGCACTTGGTAGAATGGTACAGACAGTTGTGAGTTTCAGCTGTGTGAAAATTGTGTCTCTACTCTTCAAATTACAGCTTCTGAGGGATGAAGAAATTTTATATACAGAGCAGGTAGAGCAAACCAGCAGTTCACTTGTTGCCTTGCAGACACACAGCAGACAGACAGCAGTCTGCTTCCTGCTGACTCGGCGTTTCTCAGGGGTGACCTACAGGCCTGTGTGCTGGTGAGATGCTCTCTCTGTCCCCATTTCTCAGAAGCAGACAAATCCCTCATTGTTCATTTCATGCTTCCTCTTATATTTTCACTTCCTTCTACACATTGTTATTTCTTCCTTGTGTAACTAGTACAGCAGCCAGCAGTTTCAGCTGGGTGTTTCTGCCAATTCCTCTGGCCAATCTGATCAAAAGTTACTTCCTCTGCTACTTTCAGGCACCTGTATTTGGACACATACATATACCAAACATGATTATTTACTTTTTTTCTTTAGAAAAATTGTGTCCTTGCCACTTCCCTTTGTTTCTTGAGAATTTCTGTTCAATATCTGATTAAGAGAGATCCTCCTTATTTGGGTAGCTGAGTGTTGATTTAGGAGCTTTGTCTTTTGCCACCCAAGTTTTAAAAATGTGGTTGCAGGCAGCAATGCAAACTATATAATCTTTCTCCTTTATAATGAGAGAAACACTGAAATAAGTTTCTAATAAATGGGGATAATGTGATGTGGAATATGCAGCCTCTGGGTTATTTCTTGTTGTTTTCTAATTAAATCCAGGAAAGTTTGTTTTGCTTAAGATCTTTGTAAGCTGCGAGTTGTGGCGTACCATTTGTGTGCAGACCCTCTGTTTTGCTGCCTGAAGAGTAACAAGACTGCATCCAATTCACTGGCAAGGTGGATAAGTTGGGGCAGCTAATATGGATGCTGTAATTACTGCATACCTGGGGTTCCTTGGCCTCCCGAGCTGCCATGCCATCTTCCATAAGCACTAAATTATCAAAAGAAAAGCTGCCACATGCTTGCAGCATTTGAGAGATGCAACCTATTTTATCACCATCCACAACTTGCTAATGAACAATAGGAACCACAGTAGCCTCGGATGACTGGTCTGAGGATGTTTCATAGGACCTCTGAGTCATCTCCCACCTATTTGTTGTAACGTTTCAGGTGCAGGCAAGTCCCAGATGCCCTTTGAGCAACATGCCAACAGCTACAACTTTAAAAAAATCTTTTTTGTAAGCTGAGGCACAAGCAATTCCGATAAGCCAGTCCCTAAATTTTGTCCCATTGCTGTATACTGCCATCAAACTCTTCTTTTTTTCCTGCTTAGATGCTAGTTTCTAACATCACAGATCAGTCTTTTACTGCTGTGCTCCACAGAAGAAAAGCTATGATATGATAGGCTGGGTGCATTTGAAAGCCTGTGCCAGTGCTCAAGCAACCAGAGCCAAACCTGCAAAAAAAGTGTTGTGCTCTGCCATAAAATACAACTCTGTTCAAACAGACTTGCTTCAGAATCAAAAAGCAACTCTTCTTCTGCCTTTGACTTGTCAGGAGAGAAGAGTAATAACTCAGCTTTAATTTTCAGGAGGTTTAAGACCACAAATGGCCTGGCCATAGCAACAAGTCTCAGGTGCAACGTATGCTGCTAATGGAATAATTAATCCTGCTTGCTGGTGTCTCCTGGAGTAGTAAACCAGTGCAGGCAGGGCTGTGGAAGGATATGTGGTCTCCTCTGGAAGCTCAAATTTTGAAGGTGAGACTAAGCCTTCTAAAGTCTAGTATTATGGGCAGGTTAGATGAATGTGCTGTTTCTCTGTTTATATTGGACAGGAAACTTTGTTAGAGGTTCACTATATCAATATGTCTTTTAGAAAGTGCTCTGTGTACTGGAGAGCGTGTTTGGGTGGCTGACTTTGAAATGATAGGTTTTTGCTACTTTTTTCCTCCTTCCTTAAAAGGTGCTTTAGGTTACTGGCAGTTACTAGTAAGTTGGAGGTTATTCTTTACAGCTGTTCATACATCCAGACATGCTCATTCCTTTGTACATCTAGAGGCACAGAATCCTCTAATGATGATGTGCTGGAGTTGTAAACATCAAAATGGTGACTACATTGTTGTCTGGTATCTCTGATTGTGCCCTTTAATAATAAATATTCCACTGTAATAATGAGTAAGTTTCTTTTGTTTTTTCCCCTTCAAAGAATTACTATTTCCAGTAGTGGCCTGTTTGTGTTTTTGGGGTTTTTTGGTGTTTTTTTTTTTTTTTTTTTCAAATTTGATAATTTTTTTGATTGATTTATTAGAAGAGCGAAAGATTTGTACAATTATTTGTTTCTCAAACACGCTTTATTTGGTATAAGGAAGAGAGACATGTCTTTCCTCCCAGAGGTTTTTGTGTTGTTTTTAAATACAAAGCTACCTGTCCTAAAATATATTTAATGAAACTCTGTGGTAGGGTGAAGTAACAAATCCTAGATTCTAATAAACGTTTCAATACAGAAAAGCCTAAACGTGTCTGGGACTGCTAGGCTAACTGTCAGCTGGCTTGGTGTCTTTGCTTAGGCTTCCATTCAAAGAGGAAAAGCATTTGTCTTTGCAGATAAGCTGTGGGCAATTTCTATCCAACGCCTTTTTGTAGCTGCCTTTCGCTGTGTGACTGTTTTGTAGCTGCCTTTCGCTGTGTGACTGAAGGGGCCAGTGCCATGACTTTGTCACTGATTTTTATTGGTAACAAAAATCCCTCCCTGATGGGAGGAGAGGAAAATAGTCCCTCTTCCATCCATAACAAACAACAATTAGAGCAATAGTTAATCACTTGTTCATTTATAGACCAGAATGAGCTATGCTTCCATCTAGTTCGACTTCCTTTTCTTTAAGGCTCTTTATTTTTCTTTAGACTTTGTAATGGGAAGTGCTGTGTGGTGTGGGGTTTTGTTTGGTTGTACCTTTTTGTTTGTTTGTTTAAGAAATAAAGAGGATTCTTCTAAAAGCTGAAAACTGCAGTGAGTCCATTAGCTTTCCTGGTAGACTGTTTTAATCTTTACATGCCCTCAGCCCCAAGAAATGGCATCTGAATTCAGGATATAATTTCTGAAATATATAGACCCAAGTCTTTGAATATTTTGGCTTTGTCCTGGAAGAGGGGGACTGCTTGCTGTTGGAGCTTGTTCCATTGTAAGTATTTGTAGGAAGGAGTCAAGGCACTTCTCAACTTTCTGTTCAGTATACTGCACTGACATTTAAAAGCTTGTTTTATTTTCTCTTCCCCATCCTTAGATCTCTTTCAAAATGTCCTTTGAGCTCCACCCACTACTCCCATGTCTTTCCTGAACAGTACTTTGTGTAGCAGTAGAGTAGTTGTTTCATCAATTCTCTACCTATTGTTTCCTCACTTGCACCTGGTGGCCTCTCTTTGAAAAGAGGTTGTGGTGGGATGGGGGTTAGTCTGTTCTCTCCAGGACAAGAGGTAGGACATGAGGAAATGGCCTCAGGTTGTGCCAGGGGAGGGAACAACAATACCCTGTTGGGTATTGGGAACAACTTCTTCATCAAAAGGATTGTCAAGCAGTGTAACTGGCTGCACATTGAAGAGGAAGAGTCACCTGCCCTGGAGGAATTTAAAAGGCATAGACATGGCACTTAGTGATATGCTTGGGGGTGGAATTGGGGGTGGTGGGTGGATGGATAATTTGCTGGTTGAGTGGCTGCATCAGCTTGAGCAGGGATCAGATGAACATAGAGAAGGCAGCAAGAGGGAATATGTGGAGGTGGGTGGTAGGGAGAAGGTTGCAACATTTTTCAGCAGCAGTCAGCTCTCAGATTGTCTCAGCTTCCTCCTACAGTCCTACTGTAATAGATGACCTGCTGCCTGAATTGTGCCCTTAGAAATGCCATGGCCAGGGTGGATTGGTCACTGTTCAGGTGAGTGGGACATTTGCTGGTGGTGTTTGATGCCCAATAGCTATCAAAGAGCTGCTGGAACAGATTTCTGGCAGTCAAGTCCTGTGGCAGCCTATGGCTTTATGGCAGCAGGATGCTACAGAGAGGCTGTGGACACATTCCTTAGCACACAAAATCTGGGGTCAGATTTAAGTAGCTGTAACTCATGAATCCTTTCACTTGTAGGTAAGAAACTATGTCTGTAAATCCTCCTAGTAAGAGTGCTGTGGATCAATACTTCATGATTAGGGTTCACATTTTGTGGTCAAGCATTGAGCCAACTTTTAGCTTGTCATGTTAGCTCTCTGTGTAGTGTGCAATATGTCTTTCAGGCAAAATTTTACGTGGTCTACTGTTTCTAGCACATTGGACTCACCCAAGCAGATGTTGTTGGGAGAGTTGTATTTATCATCCATACCTGTACACCTGTCAAGAAAAATAACCCTAAACTTACCCCCAACCCAAAATGAAAGGCTCGTTTGACCATTTTAAAAGCATTTAATTACATTCTCCTCAATTAATTCTTCTCAAACTTCTTGTTAATGGCATTCTGAAATGATAGTTCCATTCCTTCATGTAAAGGATGATGTCAGGCTTATTGTTACCTCTGTTTTCCTCTTGCCCCTTTAGATTTTGGCATTATGAAAGTCATCTTTCAAATACTCTGAGTTGTGCTAGTGTTAAAGATCAGTATAGTTGGTGCAGAACACTTTAGCCATTTTGTTAGGTGTATGTTATATGATGCTACTTAATTTTGAAAATGTTCATCTTCAGCAGGAAGCTGCCTTGTTTTTTCTTCAGTTATGATATGTACCTTTTCTACTGTATAAGTGCAAGAAATTATTTTTGGAAGTTCTGTCTAAATATTGATGCCTGTAGATGCAAAAGAGAAATCAATCAATCTTCTAAACCAATTCATTGTCATCCACCCAATTCCTTTCTCACATAACTTCTATTTTCCCCTTTTCACTTCTGAGGATCTTTAGGGTTTGATACTTTTTTTTTTTTTAATTTATTTTTTTTATTTTATCTCGAGGACAGGGAAATTGTCACAGTAGGGAGCTTTTACTCCAGCTTGCAGATCCCTTGGCTAATGTGTAATCATGGTTGGGTTCTGGTCCTTTGCATGGATTGAAAATATCAGGAATTGAGAAGGATTAGATTCTCCAGTGGGCAGCCCAAATAATAGAACAAAACTAACTGGAACTATGGGTGGAACCATGGCATGGAAGATTTTCAGCCTTGCATGTTAGGCTTCCCTTGAGCATTGTTCAGTAGGGGAGCTTTCCAAGGAGGAACAAATCAGTCCATTCTGGAGGGGATGGTGTGAATGATGTATAGCAGAGTATCATCCACACCTCTGCTGCAGATGCATCTGTGTGGGATAGATTAATGTTAAAGATGGATGTTCAGAGTGAAAAACCCATCAGTGGTGTATAGTAACCCTTGTGGAAAATGACCAGAGTCCAAAACGTAAAGAGTACTTGAGTTTTAATTCTGCTCTGTGGGAAAATGAGCAGATTCAGACTGTGTATGAATGAATGAACATGCACATGAATGTAAATATATGGATATATAATTAAATATAGAAGTATGGTTTCCTAAGGGATTCAAAAGTATCTCTGCTCGAGTTAGCTATTCCTAGTGTAGTGTCAAAGTAAATAAAGCAGCCACTGTGCAGTGTGGTGTGCCAGTATGGGACTGCACCATCTTTGGTGGGTCTTTTAATTGCAACTCCAGTTTTCACTTATCACTTGGGGAAGACATTAGAAGTAAAGATTATCTTTCGAGCTCTGGTAGTGGCCAGGGAGCATCACCATTTTCCAGGTTGCACATAGTGTATTAGATCTGTGCACCACTGTGCCTTACACTGTTTGAGTAGATTTTGCTAATGTTTTCCTGAGTGTCTTTTTTAATATTCCTCCAATTCAAAGTTTTCTATCCATTGCTTTTTTTTTTTTTTTTTTTTTTTGGTCATCATTGGATCTTCCTATCCAGCCTTTCTTACAGCAGGCACTAAACTTCAACTCCCCAGAGATAAGTAAAAGTATTTTTCTTCAGGCATCCAACTTTATGTCTTACAGTTAGCTCCTTGGAGACAAAGTAAAGCTGGAAATAATGATACAGATCTGTAATGAGCCTTAAAAAAACTTCATTGTTTTAGTTAGGACAAGAAACACACAAATTCAACTGCAATAAATAATGTATTTCACAATATCAGAGTCTCTTCCTCGTATCTTGCTCAAGGTGGTGTTGAGGTCTTGTGTCCCCTCTCCAGTAGATAGGTGGCTTCTCTGAGACTTCAACTGCCTAAGAGGCCCTTTAATTTTCCTCAACAAGCCTCTTTCTTCCTGCCAGGATTTCTATCATTTGTATCACATCTTGCTCTCATTCTCTTCTGCTCTCAATCCTAGTTCTGTTGTCAGCCCTTTTATTTTTATAAACTTTCTAATCTCTTTTAAACCTCCTGTGTATCACCATCTAGTGTCTTTGTTCTGCCTTGGAAAAGATCACTGATCTGCGCCAAGTGCTTGCAGAGAGAGTGAAGAAAACTGAAGAAAACTGGCTTTTCTGGGCTTCAGCTCTCCTCTTGACTCTCTTTGAAGGTGAATTGCTCATGCTAATGACTCACTATCATTACTTCCCTGTGGAATTTTAGTTCATTGTGGTAGTTAAAAAGTAATCGAATGACAGTGTATAGGACTTCCCTCCACTTTAGGGGACCTGATGCTGATTATTTATTTATCGTTTTTGTTTCAGCAGGAGCTACAAACCCCTGTCAAAGATCAGGGTGCTGCTGTGCACATGAAGGGTGTGCGATGTAATGGAAAGATGGTCTCTGTCACGGTGAATTTGCAGTTGAGGCATTGAAGCGCTTTGCTTTCATGTGCCAGGAGCATTTGAGGTTGTTTAACTGCAGGAGAGAGGGTGAGCTGGGACAGGGGTGCAATAGCAGGTCCTTTGAGAGATGCTGGGAAGAGGGTCTCTAATGGATTCCTACGCTACATTACTTGTGTGGCGGTAAGATGTTAAAAACCCCGGAGTCAAAGCGACAGGCGACAGTAATAGACTTTCCCATTGTTAGCAGGGAGCAATGATTACAAATTGCATCCAGGAGCCTGCCAGATAAACAGGTTGAGAGAGAACATGACCAGTACAAGAGCAAAGAGTCTTCATTAAAATTAGTTCTTCCTGTCATGTGCACAACTGCTTCACGGAGAGGGGGACTGTGGCTGTCTGGATTATGGAAGATCCAGACAAGTGGGCTGCAGAGTAAGCTGTCATGTGCTGTGACACCGAGTAATGCAAATCAACTCTGTTCTAGGAAAGCCATTTCCATGTCAGCCTCTACATGAAAATTATCTGACTTGAACAAGGGTTCCTTTATGAAGTTAAGAGAATTATTTCTAAGGATTGGAATTTGTCTCTGTCATGGAGAAATGGCCAGAATGTACTTCAAAGTGCAGTCAAAAGACGCAATAATGTGAAACAAGCACTTTTTTTTTTAACAGCCAACAGCCCAGAGAGAGGAGTGTGTCAGCTTAAAAAGTATATTTCTGTCTGAACCATCCAACCTGCTGTTTTACAAGTAATGCACGGTGTTACTGCATTTTTCAGTGATTAAAGAAAGAAAACACCTCTCAGTCCATTCTGCTCTGGGTTTGATATTTCATGCTTACCCAGTGTTGCCATTCCCGTGTGTAGTCGGTTGCTTGGTCTCCTTAGGCTTGAATGGGTGCTTCAGAGCTCCAGGAAACCCCAATTGCCTTTGTTTTGCTTTTAATCTGGATGGCACTTGGGATAACACTTGAGCCTGCTTTTTTTTAGGCAGTTTTTCAAGTTCAGAGGATCTCCTTGAAGTTTGCTTCCTGCAATCCTTTCATCAAGTCTGTTTGAAATTCTGCTTTTCCTTTGGCTTTGTTTGGCATCTATTCAAGTATCCTCTGTTTTGTAGGAACAATTTTCTGCCTTTGTTAGTGGCCCATGATAGCTTACTCGGGCTGGTGATGGTGGTAGACTGCTCAAGCACACTGAAAAGTGATTGAAATCATTTCACCACTCCTCCTGTCTCATGCCTGTGATTGCTTAAGGGTATTCTCCTTGTCCTGGGGCAGGGAATATGCTATGCATATTCCTTGCTCTCTCTACTGTGTCTCTTTATAAGATGAACTCACATTATGGAAAGGACTGAATTACTCGTCTTTTCTGTGGGCTCAACTCTTGTCAGTCCACAGGTACTCGAGAAGTCATGAATAAGATGCAAAGGAAAAAAGGAGGCTGAGCTTATTTTTTGTATTGCCACAAGACTTTGAACCCCACTTCTCTGCTTCCTTTAACTGTTCATGTGTGCATGAGCCCTGAGGTTGGGAGGATTTTCTCTTCTTCCCTTCAGAAATTAATGATGTTTCTCCCTTGTGGCTCCAGTTCTGTGCTTTGCTTTTCATGAAAGGAGCTCCAGACACCCTTTACTTTAATTCCAGTGATATTAAATCATGCAGCAAAGCAGAGCTCTGGACTTGCACTATTTAGATGCATGCAAGGTAGCTACTCTTGTTCAATTCTGAGGCTCTGCAGCCAGCATCAGTGATATTTAGTGATGTAGCAGATTGTCATTTATTCCTTGAAGCAGTCTCACTTCCAGTGGGTCTTTCTATACTGCATCATGTGCCTGGGTCAGCCACCTGCCTGGACATGGGATCACTCCTCCAGAGGCACTTGTGCTTCCTCTGTACCCTAAAGATTTGAAAATGAAACGTGTCTGTGTGAAGTACAATTTAATAGTTTGTGGTAGCAAGCTTTTTATTGTTGTTGTTTTTATATGGAAAGATGAGAGAAATGGGGGAATGAAAATCTGAGCAAGAAAGATCAAGATCTTATCTCCTCATGGCATCACATTACTCCTGCTTTTCAAGTCATGGGGAGCAGGCAGTGTCTCCATTACTAATTTCAAGTTTATCATATGCTCTCTGGTATGTATAGACGTCATAGCACCTTTCTTGTAATCAAGGGTCAGACAACATTGTCATTGTCACCCCTGTGCTATAATGGATTAAACCCTGCATAAAATAACTAGCTATGAGCTGAGATTTTATGTGTGCTCTCAGACTGAGAGCCAGCACTTCCTTTATTTTAAGTCTGGCTTGCTTAATTATAGGTGGGTCTGTGAGCACCACAAATTAAGGTTGTGTGATGCTCCCACTATACAACTCTATTTTAAATTGCTTATTGCCTTCTCAAACCCCAAGCAGCTAGGACTGAAGTTTTCTGGGACTGCTGTCTGTCTTAGGAATTATTGAAAAAAATCAGTTAAAATGAGCTCCATAATTTCTGAGACAGACGCTAAAGGAAAATGTTTGGTTTTATTTTGGTAATCTCTTGGTGGTTGGGTTTATTTTGTTATTTTATTACCCTTAAGATGTCATATTCTGATTTTTATATTAGCTTTAAAGCAGGGTTTCAGTATTTGGTGAGAGGAGGTGGGCCTTTGTCAGTGGATGTACTTTTTGCCTTTCTCATGCAAATTTGGGCAAATTGTAAGTCTTTGAAAAATTACAGTTAGCACATGTTTAATGGAATCTCTTCTGTTTATATATAATTTTAAGCTAATGTTTCTGATTCTGTCTTTGCTAAGCATTGTCCCACCCTTTTCATGTGTGAAGGGCTGACCAGGCAGCAGGCCCCTGAGAGCAGTTGGTTGCTCTGGGAGCAGGGACTGAGAAAAGCCCTTCTCTAATGGGACTGTGTTGGGGTATCATAGCAGCAATGAGATTTGGGCACAAGAACTGCAAGTGGGGAGCCTGTACAAACAGTCTTGATAGGAATGAGGTTAGGCAAGGAGAAACTGGGATCAATTGCAGCATGAAGGAGGGTGAATATGTTGGGAAGGGATCATTTGGGGAGCTCATGATAGGAGGTGATGCAGGGTCTGGGTGAGGGTGGCAGTGCAGTCAGCTCCAGTGAGAAGCAGAGGCTGGAGCTGGTGGCAGGTCCATGGATGAGGAAGAAGAGGGGTGTGGTGATACTGCCATAGGAGCAGATGAGGGCTTGCTGGTAAGATGTCAGCACCCAGAAAGAAGCCTAGCATTTTGGTTTAGGAACTCTTCAATTTTGCTGTTTTTTCTCTCTGAGGAAGTATTGAGAGACTGTCTCCAGGCTGTGCCTCACAGCCTGTCCCTTGTATGAAAGACAACCTGCCTCTTCGGTCAGCTCTTCCATTAGCTCACTTGGCAAAGGTCCCTGCCATAGTCTAGGGTCTTTTGATGACCCCTGTGGATGTAAAATGATGCTATGTGATGTATTTTTAATGAGGTGTTAATTAATTTTTTTTTTTTAATGAGCACTTGCAAAGAAAATAGCATTAAAGACACATTGTTGAGGTTGTGAAGTCAAGCCCACACAAGTTAGGAAATTACAGAACAAAGCTTAGCTGTGGACCATTAATTAAGGCTCTCTGAACACCATGAAATGATCTCTGGTGCTCTGATCGTGTATATCTCTGGTCGATAGGACCTCTGCCACATTCAGCGCGCTAGATGAATGGTGGCTCCTTGGTGTTAACTTAAAAATAAAGAAATAGAATTAGTTCATGTGCTGTGTAATCATGAGTTCTGAGATTTATCCAGAACTGTCTCTAGGGAGGTGAGTTGTCCCTGCAGTCTGTCACTGCTACTTATTTGAGATGACAAGGGGGAAATGCCTGGAGTTTGTCCCTGCCTTGGTACCTGCCACATGTATGCTGACAGGCTGGTCTCAAAAAGGGGGATAGGACTGTGTTCCCCACCTCACCCTCAGTTAAGGCAGATGTCTCTGGCTCTAAAGCATTGGGAGGCATTGAGCCTCTTGAAGCAATTTTGTTTTTCTCAGGGCTTTCCTGGCAGGGTGTGACATCATGCAAACCTGTGCCAGCTAGTTTGTAATGGTGCTGAGCGGTTCCGAGTGTGCTGTTGCAGAATGTGGTACAAAAGCTGAACTCTAAAACCAGTTCCCTGACAGCAACAGACACTGGGCAAGTTGTGTGATAGACCACAACTGCATGGAATAAAATATGAAAGGCAGCTGCTGTTGGTAGGTTCTAGAAGGAATGCAATGTGGCTTTGCCTGCACCCACACCACTACTTAATGTGTTGCTAAATAACCTTTTGGGACTTCAGCCACCGTAGCACTGCAACCTCTTTCTGGCCCTATGAAATAATGGGACAGTGGTCTAATAAGGACCTTCTTTATGTCAATGAAAAGCCAGAATGATCAGGCTCCCAGACTTTTCTCTCTCAATTTAAATATGAAACTGCTTCCTGCATCCATACAATTCTTCCCAGTGTGTAGGAACTGCTGAGCTGCATACAAAAACTGATGCCATGTTTTCTGCAAATGGAGTTGCATCTCTGGGATATGAACTTGCATAACAATTAGGAAGGCTGATAAGGTTGAAACTTCATGTCCTTTTAATTAGGATGCCCATTTGCAAAATTAAGAGATGTAATTAGTTGAGGAGAGAGAAAAAAAAGTAATGAAATTTTACTATTGTTTCTGAACACCGTGTTTCTAGCAATGCACCTGTTTTTGCAAACTTCAGTCTTCTTGTCTGAAACAAGAACATCTATGACCTTGAGGTGGTACCATTTTCTTCTGTATGCCCCTCAATATCTGTCTGAATAAACAGGCACTTGAAGAAACTACTCCTTAACAGAGGCATGGTGCCAGTGGTCCTAGGGAGAGAAAGGGTGGCTTGGTGTGTGGTTGGGAGCAGGGCTGGGAGATGAGCTGAGCTTAGCTATCAGCTCTGACCCAGCTCTTCCTGCAGACATCATGTATGGCCTCATGGATGCACCAGACCTCAGATCTGCTGTGGACAATCCTCCTAGTGAGGAGACTCCTCTTTGTGGTCACGTGGGATGGAGCTCCCACCTCCTTTCCCACGGTTATATATTGCTATAAGGAGCCAACAACCTCTGCTGCTGTTGACCTCCATCGTTTTGTTTAAAGGTGTTGAGCCAACAAAGAAGGGCTGAAGCTGTGGATTTATGACTCTTGTTCATTTGCTCTTTATTTGAAAAAGTCACCACCCAGTGGGAAGAGGTTGCGCTCTGAGAGAGGTGATGAAATATTGTCATTGACCTGCTGTACAGACCATCTGTCTCTTGCAGGGCTACTCTGGAATATGGTGAAGAGTGTTGCTTTTTCTCTGTGGGCTTTTTTTATTTAAATGGCCTTGATTCACTGCTAATTTTTTAGAACTTAAATCGAAGCAACCCCCAAAACTTTAAATACACTGTGACAACTTGAAGCCTTATTGCAACCGATCTCTTGGGACTATCAGTTCTCTTAAGAGACATGAAGGAAATTGTTTGACAGACCAGAATAGTATGGATTAAAAGATGATTGTTAGCAGATAAATGAGGCATAAATTTAATATTGGGCATATAATCTTGCCTTTTCTGCACACTATTCCTGATGTATTAGCAAATATTTAAATGAAATAATATCCTATGACTGTTTAGGTTTTGCAGCTGGAAAACATCTGCCCCTGTGGAGGCAGGTGGTGCAAGTGTGTGCGATGTCTCTCTTTTTCTTGTGTAATTATGTCAAAATTAAGGCTCTGCAAGTGCATGCAAGTGATTAAGGAAAGCAAGTGTTACGTGGAAGTTCTCATTATCCCTGAAACTGTTATTACAGCCCTACAAATTCATTATTAAAAAGTATAGATTTGTGGAGTTTGAAAATTAAATAGTGGTACTCAAATATCCTCATCCCAAACTGACTAAAGTGTCTCTTGAAGATTAGTTTCAGTTCATTCTTAGAGGTATATTTGTGGATATTTGGGACCTCTTTTTTGAGGTACAGTAATAATTCCATACTCTGAGCTTGATATTCTACACATCCAAGTGTCTTTTCACTCAGCAAATCCCTCCTTTTCCACCAGAGTTACTGCTGGGTAACAGTAATGGTAATTTGGTACCCTGTGTTGACCAAGGAAGAGGGATTTACTTTCCCCATTTTTCTCTCTTCTGCTTTCTGAGAGACTGTCTTTTGGGGATGGACAGCTGATTTAATTTTGTGGGTTTGTTTTATTTTTCCTTTCAGTGAGTACACTTTCTTGAGGTAATAATCAGCACAGACTGTATCCTGCTGAGATGGTATTCACTTTGGCTTCAATACTCACCCACTTGCAAGACCTGTTTTCTGTGTGTTCTTTTGTCAGAATGGGACCTGATAATGATTTTCTACCTTAAATATCCTGAGGAGCAGACAAGATGCAGCTCTCCAGTGACCCTGCTGCAGTATTCATTATGCCAAATTTCAGCCCAGAGAGGGCTGAAAGTCTGTAGCCAGCTTTGGGATGATATTTTGGTGAGACTGGGCTCCCAGGGATGCTTGTATATTTTGTATATTTTTTCATGAGTCATCAGTGTAATGTTGGGAAGGCTACCTTTATTTTGGGCATTATCACCACTCTATGAGCAAAATGCATCCCAGTATTAACTGGAATGTGGTATGAGAATATATAAATAGAGGCAAATAGGTAAAAATGCATGGCAATTGTCTCTCGTTTGTCAGGAACGATTTCCATTTTCTCAGCAAAATATTTTGTTTTTCCAGTCAGTCTTGCAAAATAAGGCACCTCCCAACTCACAACAATGAGATAAAATAACATCTTTTTTTTTTTTTTTTAATCTCTGTGTCCCAGTTTATACTTTTTAGATATTATTAGGTTGTGTATTACTTAGATGTAGAAGGAATGACGCACTTTCCGTATTGGGAGAAATTTGGGGTTATTTCAACAGGATGTTGAACTCCACGAAGCAGAATTGGAAACTCTGTAATCTTGTCTGCTACACAAATTGATGACCCTTAATGGTAGACCACGTAATACTTTTTCTTTCAGTACTGATCAGTACTGACCTGGCTGGACAGATGGCTAGTTCTGTTGATTATATATCCTTCACCACTTATATTAATTATCTGTTTCTCTCCTTTTTTTTTTTTTTTTTTTTTTTTTTTTTTTTTTTTTTTTATCTGTTTCTCTCCTTTTTTTTTTTTTTTTTCTTCTTTTTTTTTTTCTTTTTCCACTGTGTTTTGTGGAGAGAAATTAGTATTTCAGAGAGTTTATATTTGCCGTGGTGGCCTACAAGAATGTATTTGGCATATTAACTTTCTTTTAACAGTTGTGTTTAATATATACAGAGAACATTTTGCTCTCAGAGGCCATCTGAATATCTTCAAAGGGTTATTGAATTGTTTATTGATCTACTTCATTGCTGCTGTTCCTCTGGTTCTTTTTGATGTCTTGTCACTTAATTCAAAAAATAATGCCAAACTTTTAAATTAAGGGTTATGCAGGAAGCCGTACTTGTGTAAATATTAGGTTATGTTTCTCTTTTGACTGAGAATGTACTAGATTATCCAGTAAATATTGCTGCCATCAGAGTTGTATCCTTTTCATGCCCCTCACTTTGCATAGACTCATTCCTCTCTTCCTCTTAAGAAAGCAGAATTATCTGGGGTTTTATCTTTCAGGTTTTATAAAAGTCTAATCTCTTACTATGCAATTAGAAGCTTACAGACTAGTTCCCTGATTAAGAAAATAAATTTGATTAATTTTCTTTCCTTTCCTTTAATGTTTTCCATGTATTCCTTTTACATTTGTTGAATTTACTAGCTGAAAGTGTCTGTTGATTCCCTCCCTCCACCCTCCACTTATTTATTCTATCACCTTTTGAAGATTTTTAAACTTCTGGAGTAGACAATCATCAGTGGCAAGGAGTTCCACAGTTAGTATATTTATTTTTTGGAAAAGTGTTTATTTTTAATCCTGCCACCTGAGTATTCATTTGTGGATTTTTATACTATATTTTAAATTTTTGGGTAATAGCTCTTAATTTTTTTTTTAAGTCTTGCATGATGTTAAATATATTTGTCATAACTTGCATCAGTTGCTTTGTTTTTCCATTATTACGATTATAGCCTGTTAGCTTATTTCTTGTACACAAGTGGTTCCATATCTTTGGTTATCTTGATCACCTCTTAGTATCTCTCATATTTCTACATTTTGCATTTGATTTAGCCTTTTTAGTCCATTGGCTGATCTTCACTGTGTACCCACGGCAACAGCAGGGGGTCTCCTGATAGCAGATTAATTTTTGTGATAAAGTAATGTAGAAGTGTGTTAAGTGGTAGTGAGAAATAAGACTTCCTACTGGTGATAAGGCAGGCTTGGAGCTGTTTCATTTAGATGTACAGCTTCTCCAGACAAATGACTTCGCCTACAAGGCCACCCTGCCTGTTTGCACTTGCCCAGCTTCTAGCCCGCCTTCCTCTCCTGTCATAGTTGGACAAAAAATAAAGATGCTTGACTTCAGTCAGAAGGCAGAAGAGAAGGTGTACGTACCTTTTATAAGGTGTTTTGATACAGATTTAACATGATTGGTAAAAGAGAACAACACTTTTTTTAGTTTCATTGGTGGAACTAGAGAAACACAAACACACAGCTGTACAGCTTTGTTTTGAGAAAGAAAAGTTATTTACAAAAGTTGCCCCCCCAAGAGGGTTATTTACAAAAGGCTCCCCCGAGAAATCTTCCCTGGGGAAGAAATCAGCCACTAGCAGGCTAAAAACCCTTCAGACTCAGAAATATCAGGCCCACACCCTCCCAGCAACAAAACCTGGACACACTTTTCCCAGTGCAGCTCCGATGCACACTTAGGATGATGCCGAGTTACTGGCCAAGTGTGTCATGGGACGCTGAGTGACCAAATCACATGAATTAGCTTGTTTGAGTTGTCAGCCTCTTCTGGCTCAAAAGGCAGAGGTTTGTGCCACGAAGCTGTCAGATTCATGTATTTCTGGTGTTCACTGTGTGTTATACAAGACAATTTTTCTTTTCCTTTTTTCTTTTCCTTTTTTTAAAAAAGTCCATAAGCCACTCTTTCCTCTCTCTACCCCCCACCAAAAATACTGAGAATAAGTGGAAATACTGCAGAGATGGGGGGAAGCTTTTAATGCTTAAGGCTGCAGAAAGTAAGCTGCTGCATTAGAAATGGTCAAAGTTAAGGCTACGTGTGCAGTGTTAGATCCTTCTTTTGTGCATGCTGCCCCTTCAGTCTTTGGTCACTTGCATACTGTTTTCTTTTCTGTAAAACATCAGGTATTTCAACAACACCAGAAATGTTGTAAAATCACAGAGTAGAGCTAGATGTGTTTATTGATGATACTTTTTTTTCTCCTGCTGGCTTCACCCTTTTGTTGTTATATTTCAGTCTGTAGCTTGACGACAGTGCTTCTCTCTCCCGTCTCGTTGTAAACTGTTGTTCCCTACCTTTCGAAAACCTACTTCAAATGTAACTGAATAAAAAGCAGTGGAAAAAACCACATTAGCAGGGGGAAAGGGAAAGCAAATCCTCAGCTGTGTGAAGCTGCCAGTAATGTTCAGAAACTGACAATAATGAACTGTTCATCTAAGTATAGTCTTCACAGTCTCTGTGTTTCTTGCCTTGTGGAATGGTACTCATTATTTTTTTTTTTCTTTTTAAATATTTGGCAATCACATCATTCACTTTGTCTAGTGGAAGCCTCTGTTGCAGTCACTCTTCACTTTGCTGTACATGAAAACCAGGAGTCTATAGACCGTCTGGTGTGCAGTGAAATGAGCAGTTAACTGTAGCCCAGCCTGGTGTTTTGTGATTTGCCATGTATTTTACAGTGAAAAATCATGATAGCAAACTGCAAAATTGACAGGTTTTCATTGACAGGGATTTTAATCTTTTTCACTGTTTACATACTGAAGATGAGGACTTTGCTATGACACAAAGACACTTGAGGAAGATTTCAAGCAGCAGCAGAAAAAAAAAATGCTCTCTTTGGGGATGAAAATGTATCATGTAGGCTGTTTTGTCATTTTAAAGTTAAAACATTTCTTTTCCCAAAAGTATTAGCTGAGAAAAATCTCATATTTTTTAAAGCAGTTAAGTAGCCAAGAAGTCAATAATATATATACAATGTGTAATAAATGTTGACTTCTGTGCCTTTACTCCACAATATCTTGTCATACTTGACATAGTGTCCTTGCATAGACTGAGGACACATCATTTCTGTTGGGTTTGTGAGAGGGTCTGTGTTTGCGAAAGTTTGTACTGCCCCATTAAAAAAAGAAAATGGTTGATATTCAAAAATTATTAAACCTCTATATCCTGATTATGATTTTTGTAAAATACCTTCACAAAAGAAAATCCACTAGGAAAATAGGTACTGTGTTGTAGGAAATCTCTGCAGCAAACAGAAGTGCACAACAAAAGTTGTGTCTTTGGGTATTAAAAGCTGCTGCTAGCTCCTGCTCTTTTAGGTTTCACTAATTGAAGTCCATTGACTTAAATCCATTGTTTGTATTAAGAAAGGAGGAGGGGAGGAAAAAAGAAAGGCTCTGGGGTTGGGTTTTTCTTTTTTTCTTTTTTCCAGTATTGTCCCTGTCAACATGCCACAGTTTCATCTGAAGTAAGGGATGCATAAAGCTTTTCAGTCTGGATTTTGCTTCCCTGTATTTTTTATATTTGTTTAATTTGCTGACTGGCAGCTCTAGAAAATCACTTAATCAGCATATCTAGCCCAAATACTAGGCTTGACTCGAACATACTGACAGTGTCTTGGCTCATGGACAACTGAGACTAGTTTGGATTTTTTTCCTGTAATCTGTATAGGTAGAGGTGATGGAAGAAGAAAATAATAATCTAAAAATCTCTCTTGTTCCTTTCCCAGCAGTGCCACAAAAGTCAAGCCCCAAATGCTTCTTTTGATCTCATTTATAACCTTGTGTAGCTTTGGAGAGTCACTTCTGACTTACAAGACCCTCTGTGGGAAGAGGGGCAGCTCTCTAATTCCACTGCTCAATTTTGCAGGCTTGTCTTTGAGTCAGTTAGTCCTTTTGCCCTCTCTGAAGCACCAGTGTATTGCATTTACTTTTGTGACCTGAGGAGCTCCTAAGCAATGTAATCACATTGGCAGTTCTGTCTGACAGACACAGAAAACATCTTCTCCCTCTCTGAATCCAGGGAAGTCATCTGAACCAGTTACTGTGGCAAGTCCTATCATGACAAGATTCAAAATTGACTTACTACCTTATTTTTTCCCAGGTACTCCACATCTGCCTTCTCCAAGCTAAGCAGAGTAGGGATCCGACATCCTCCACCTCTTCCTTTCATTGGAAACCTGCTCTTTTTCCGAGAGGTAGGATATGGGGTTTTTTTGTATCAATCAAAGTGATGGAAAGAGTGGATAGGAGGCTGGAGGAATTGAAGGGAATCCTACAATTCACTGGTACCGCCTCTTCAGGCACATCCCTCTGGAAAGGACAAGCAAACTCAGCTTTTTGAATTAATTGGTAGAAGCAGATGTGTGTAAGCAGCTCTAATTCCAGAGTAAAGTAAACTTGAGGGAAAGAAAATGTGTAAGCTCCTGCAGTTAATTACTTGAGCTTTTCCAAGAAAGTTCATGCCCTCAGTGAAACAAACTTAGTTATGTGAATAGAGCAGATTATGTTAACTAGCCCCAACTGGTTTGTTCTGAGTGGTTTTGGCCTCTACAACCTTGCTGCTTGTTTGCACTTTTGCTGATTGTACACATTTATTTTAAAGCCTTTAATGTTGCTTGCTCCTAAGCAGTAACTGGAATTAGGTACTGCAGTAACTGGAATTAGGTACTGCTGAATGTTGCTCTGTGCCACAAATATTAGGGCTGTGAGGAAAAGGAAATGGTGACATTTTGCCTCCAGATTTTATTCCCTTATTTTTCTCACCTATCCTCTTTCAATAGACTACTAACACTGTGTTTTGTTCCTTGTTCCATTTCAGTGGTATTGCTGAGGGTCCAAGATACCCTTACAATCAGGAGCTGCCATTTCTCTGGTTGGATCTTACAGTAAAATCTATCCAGTGTGTGTCTGTTGCAACCCAACAACTTTTCAGGAAATCTGGCCCAGCTCCAGCTGCTACCCAGTTTTCCCTGCTAAGTGCATGGTCATCAATATCCATGCTGAGATTTGAATTATTAATGAGAATATATTGCCTCTTACCTTGGTCTTCATGGCGATTGTTCTGTCAATGTCTGACTCATTATTAGATGAAACCCTTTTAAATACCAGTTTTACATGTACGTCTGATTTCATTTAGAAAATAGCATAAAAGGTAGACTTAATCTGCTCTAGATTAATTTGAACTGGAATTGGCAGGGTGACTTTAACTTATAAGGGATTCTGGTGGTATGGGATGCAGACCAGTTCACCTTCACATTTCAGGTTTCAATTCAGCTTGGTGTCAGAAATCCACTCATTCTGTAGCTCCTTAGTGGTGAAATCCAGATATCATTAGTTACCTGCTACCACTTGCTGTTACGTAAAGGTGCCTGGAGACTAAGTTATTTTGGTATGTTCTAGATAGGCTTGCCCTATACCAGCGTAGAAGTGTAAAGGTTTTGGGAAATGACCCAAAATGATCATATGATCTGTTAGGCAAATTTTATTCCTAGTATAGCATTCATGAAGTTAACTTAAATCAGAATAATGCAAAAGAGTTAACCTTACTTTTACTACCTTTTAGGAAGAAAGATATATTAAAAATAGCTGAGAAATTGTATCTTGGGATACCAAGAAATAACTGTTTTGGAACGGAGTCGAGTGGTGCAAAGCCACAAGCACTGCCAGGCTGTATGTCTAGCACTTTGGCATTTCACCACCCATCTTCTCTACCATGCTATCATTGCCAGTAGGGATGGGCAGGGAGGAGCCCAGGCTCTTGGTAATTTTTCTTCCTCCCCTCATGTGTTTTGCCATTTTTTCTGGATCTACTCCTGAGGCTGCTTTCCTAGAATAGTGCCCATAGCAATGAGCCAGTAATGAGAGCTCTGCTTTTATACCGCAGGCTCTTGTCCATGAGAGCATTTTCAGGGACACAAGTGCTCTCACTGCAGTCAGTAGAGGACATTTTCCACTGTCCCTTTCTCAGCAGGGGAGAACCAGGGCTTGCCCATCACCTTACTGGAAATAGGGATGGTTTTAAGGGCTTAGCAGTGAGGGACACAGCTGTGCATGAGTAGTGGCTTGTTGGGGTTGGGTTTACTTTATATACATTTTTTTTTTAATAGGAAGTAAAAACAGGTTGATTTGTTCTGTTGCTTCATTTATAGTATTAAGAAGTTTTTGCCCTTCCATGTTTATGGAACCGTTCTCTTTCCACCAAAATAGCTGTTTGGAGAGTCTCCCTTTAAAACAGGCTGGCTCTTTCTTAGTATTGCTAAACTTGTGCAGGGAAAACGCATGAGCCGCATTCCCATTAAATCATCAAACTAATGCTTTTCAATCATGAACATTTATTTCAAAGGAATTAATGAATGGTGACTAAGAGGAATGAATTGCTATGTGCCGTATGGGAATCTGCATATGTGTAATTCATACTTTTCCAGTGTCGAATTTGGTCTGCAAATTAACACAGGTTGAAAAGCCCTGAACACAAGTGAGAGCTGGAAGATAAAAGGAAATCAAGAGGCTTTAACATATGCAGCCTTGCAGTCCAAAAAGTGTCCTCATCTCATGGATTCTGGCTTTTCTCCTAGAATATGATTGCTAGAAATGTAAGGAAAAGAAAGAAAGCAGGAGAGGAAGTCCCTTTGACATAATAGAGTAAATCTAGGACCTGAGAATTTAAGAAAAAACATTAAATGTCAAAAAATCTCACCAAAATTGCATAGGCAGTATTTTACAATTTGTAATGGTATAAATTCAAGGGTTTGCTTGTCTTCTCCCTTACTTGGGTGTAAATCACTTCTACTGAAATAAATGGAGTTTCCTATTTTGCTTCACTGTGCGTGTAAACAGAGCTTCAGGCCTTATCCTTTTTTTGCAATTCTTCTTCTTTAAATGTGCCTGAAAACAAAGGAACAGTGCAAGCAGGATTTTACCAGTAGTGCTGGGTTGTGGGGTATTAAATAAACTTTCAAAGGTATTTTAAACAAGAAAATATTTTGTTAATGAGATTTTTTTTAAAGAATTATTTCAGGAATTTCTTGAACACTGTATTTTCTTTGAGTAAAATAATACTATCTGTAATATAGTGTCTCTGAGAGAGGAAGTGTGGAAAGCAAAGCACTTAAGGAAAATGCAACAGGAAAGACCTATCTCCATCACAGAAAAAGAGAGCTTAAGAGCTGGCTTGGGGAAAACAAAGTTATTTTACTGTAGGTCACCCCTTCTCTCTCAAGTAAAATAAAGGGAGATAATCACACTCTGAAGCTAAAACATATCCAAGTTAATCGGCTTATCTCAACAATGAGAAGATAGGAAATTATTGCAGTTCTGCAGCTGGGAAAATATCTGAGTCCAAAATATTAGATTAAAAATTCTTCCATTGCATGAGAACAATTTGTGGTGGGTAAGTCTGATGTAATAGTAAATATGATTAGGCTGCTTAAAAAAAGCAGCATGTTCAATTTTTTCCAATAACTGAGCAGACTTGCAGCCGACAGGCTGCTGTTTTTCTGCAAATTCCTGACTGTTTGCTCACCTCTCCATGTGCTTCATTTTTCCTATGAGTCTGGAAAAACGTGAGGGTTGTTTGTGATAGCTGTGTAATGGTTGACGCAGGGGTATACACAGCATGGACTTTCACACGTGGATCTGTATGGGCTTTATAGCAGCAGGTTTCTGAAAAACTAAACCAAGCTTTTATTAATTTCCAGGCTAATGATTCTATTATGTGACAAATGCTCTGAAAACTGAGAAGCCACACATCTGCATCACCCTTTCTCTCACTTGACCTGTTGCTATGGCTGTGCTGTGCCTTTCTCCCCCTTTCCCATTCCTTTCCTAAAATGACAGCCATGCTGTTTTTAAATGTCATTGGCTCTGACATTTGCACGACCCTTGTCACCTGGTACTGTACCTGTGTGCGCTGCTCCCTACCCAGCCTCCTGGGGAGCCACACTGTGCTGCAGCAGCTTTGGGGCCGCCCCTATGTTCTGGGGCGGTGGTAAGGTGTGTGGGCTGGTGCCTTGCTTTGGTCCTTGGTAGATGGGATATGCAGTTACGTGCACCTGAGTGATGTGCTTTAGGTCCTTGTGGCATGATCATGTGTCACTTTCCCCCTGTTACTCCTAGCAAGCTCCAGTGATGCTTTTGACTGTGTGCTTGCATCCCTGCCTTGCATGTTAATGAAAGACATCACTCTCTTTAGCCCCTCTCAGCTTGGACAGGATACTCTTTGTTTACTCTGTTTATTTCAGTCTGCCCTACTTGTAGATCCTGGGCTACCCCGGAGCGGCCCATTTCTGCTGAATGAAAGTGGGGGCTGTGTGGGTGCTTTGTCTTGCTTTCAGTTTGGGGTCTGGCTGGACTGTGTTATTTTATGGCTGATGGGTGGGAGTGGAAAAGGGGGGAGTGCAGAGAGGAAGTTGAGAGCACATATTATTTTTTTTCTCTTCACTATGCATCTGCCAAAAGCATCCTTTGAGTTGGACGTAAAGGAAAATAAAAGGCAGAGTCCTTGCAGGAATGAAATTACCCCATGTCTAATTTTTAGCCTAGAAAGCACTGTGTGGGTGCTTAGAGAGAGAGGCTGCAGTGTTTACTGCTCTGGAATTTAATGACACAGCAATTCAAACCTAAACAAGGTTGGAAAGAGGCAAACGGTGAGGGGAGCAAAAAGGGGGGAAAAGGAGCTATCAGGCTCTGGACCTGGATTGAATTACAAGAATAATATGACTTATATTGACAGTGAAAGCCTGCATATGGTTTTGTGTTTCTTTGTGCAGAAAAACGAGATAGGGAGGAGTGTTTTGCAACTTGATAGCTATTTGTGTGGAACCAGAAAGGTTGGCTGTGGCATCAGCAACCAACCTGTCTGTGTCTCCTCCAAACGCCTGTGTGCATCTGCTGTAGGCTGCTGACTGCCAGAATAGACCTCTTGCGGTTATCCAGGTCTTCTCTTACGTCCTGGGAATGCCACCACCCTAGACTGGGAGGCATGTACATGCATGTGGTGCAGATCTAAACCTACTGTCTTAGTTTGAAAGACAGGTGTATGCCAGGGAAAGCCGGAGCCTCCCTTGGAATGGAGAATGTAAGCCCCCTCCCTCCAAATTATTATAATTTTGAAATTAAGGAGCTCTCAGGCAAAGGTATGGGGATAGGAATAACAGTTCTTTACTAGTATGTATAACAAGGCAAACAAAGCAACAACTACAAAACAGAACCAGGAAACCTTGTGACAATCTGCTCGGCCGAGACGGGAAGGGATGGAGGAGAGGCTTTGCTTCACAAAACCCCGAGGCACTCTGCCCCCCGTGCCCCTGCAGGACTCTGAGGGGCACCAAGCTGGAATAGATTCCAGGCTGGTGGATGAGATGTATCAGGAACTTCGTAAGAGTAGCTGGAACGGCGGGTCCGTCCCGGCAGGCAGGGGTGCGGGGCTACAGCGTAGCAGAAAAACCTCAGAGCAGCTCCGAAGAAGCGGCGGGGGCGGGACAGGGCCGGCCCGGCTCCAGCAAGGCAGAAGGGCGAGCTCAGAATTCCTGGAGACACGAACAGATGGTGGTAGATCCCTAGGTAGGACCGGACTTCGGTGGCGGCAGTCAATCCTTCCTGCAGTAAGGAACATCTTGGGCGTCCTCCTTCCGATGATGCCGAGAGCGAGAGAGCGCAGCTGCCCCCACCCCTGTCCTTTACCTGCCCCTCTCCCCCCCAAAAAAAACCCCAAACCTCCGCATCTTTCCCCTCCGAGGGAAACTCCCTGAGAGCAAAGAAGTGAAGCCCAATGCTACGCTCCTCTCCCGACTTTTGGCCACTTCTTTGTTTTGGTCAAGCACCCACCAGTACCCAGCAGTTAGTCTCCTAGCAACTTATGGGGAAAAAAAATCCATAAGTAAAAATGAAACTAATTTAACCCCCAACACCTAGCCATTTCACTGTCTGCAACGTGATAGAAAACTTGGGGTTAGATGTGGGTTGATGTGTACATTTCTACATCTTAAAGCCAGTCTTTCTCTCCTTTAAAGATGTGTGTTTTCCTAGTTTGATCTGATAGTCTGTGTTACTTCCTTTGATCAGATGTTAGCATTGTCAGTTAACCTGACAAAGTTGGTGCAGTGTCTCTTTGTGGGAACCTAAAGCAGGAAATCAAGACAATTGGCTGTTTCCCACTAGACTGAATGCTATTCGCAGCCTTCAGCAAGGGCTGGACCTCAGTTTCTGAGACGAGCATCAGGTAGAGCTGTGCTGTAGCTCACCCCAGCTTCTCCCTGCACTGGTGGGGGTCTCAGCAGGGTGAGCCTGTGTCTGGGGGAGCAGTGTGTGCACCTCAGAGACCCTTCTGTAGAGACCCTTCTGTAGAGACCCTATGTCCTTGGATTGTTTACACTTGCAGTGTTTTCCATAACTTGTGTTTGCAAGATACACCTGAGTGTGACATCAACTTTAAATAACATTTGTGGATGCTGAGACAGTATTAGCCTGCACAAAGCAACTGGTAGGTCATGCGATAGAAAAAGGGGATGAATCATCACTGCCTTTCTGGTGAATAATGGTGACCCATACAATCAAGGTGGTAGTGGTCATGACAGATGCCTTTGCTCTTCTGGACTATAACATTTTTCCTTTAAGGGAAGAAACAATTCCTTTTTGTATTACAAGGAATGATATGCTGATGGTGTGGCTTTTTCTTAGAGCAGCTCTAACATTTATTTTTGTGCAGGACTGTGTGAATGCTTCCCATAGACCTTGGCAGTTGCCCCTAGAAGGAGATGTAGGCTTCATTGATGAGCATCACCATGGTTTTGGTACCCCTTAAACCCATGCTTTGGTCGTTCTTTTTCACACACTTCATGCTTGCCTTATTAAATGCTGCGTGGGAGAGAAGAGGCAATGGTTGAGGCAACTGGTAGCTCTTAAGTGGAGAGGGGGTGATGATGTCTCTGGCAGTACAGCGAGTGAGAAGAGACTCCTTAATCATGCTTCTGGCTTTCCTGAACTCTGTGATCTTGGGCAAGTCTGACTGGGGCAAAGCTTTCTTCTCTGGGTAAGCAAATATCTTTTTTTTTGCTTCACCTTGGGCCTCTTTTATCTACCTGTAAAACAGTAAAGATGGTGTTCTGGAGTAGATAGGTCTGCTTTTTGATCAGGTTATGGTGAAACATTTTGGACGACTTCTCTGGGGCCTGTTAGATTTGTGGAAGCTGATATCACTGCTCTCTTGAATGGACAGGGATGCTCCAAGGCCAGAGGGAGTTTGTATGTTTTTGCAATATTCACAGAGCAAGTGGGGCTGTGAATTAATGCCAGGCCTGAGTTCTGGCCTACGAACAAAGGCATCTGAGTGAGGTGATCCCCAAGATAACGGTGCTGAAGGATATTTCTCTTCTATGCCATCCTTGACCACTGTCCTTTGATGGGTTTTTGGTGGCAGCTGCCAAACGAGTACCCAAGATCAGTCAGAGCAGAGGAATGCATCCTTGAAATGACGCCTGGCTAGTGAGAATGGTCTAGGGGAATTGCCACGTGTTATGTCTTCTGGAGAGTATATTTGCATGTTCATCACATAACCCTCTGGAATTTGCTATGCAGCCTGCTCTTCAAGCAGCGTGTACTGCTAAATTAAAGCCAGCTCTGGCCTGACATGCAGCAGCATTGAACCCAAACAGCTGAGCTACACAGTATTTGGGCTGAGAGAATAGGATGGTGTGTAGTTGCAAAGGTAGCGGCATACAGGTAGAGCCAGTGTTGTCACAAACCGGACTTTATCTTGCGCTCCAGAAGAAGTAGAGGCCCTTCACCTTGAAAAGCAGCAAAGTAGGGATATGTTGAACAGGAGGATTCCAATAGCTGTTGTAGCAAACTCAATGGGCTTTTACATGTGAACTTAAAAAAACAAGGACTATTTCTTGGGTGTGACTGTCTTCTCTTCTGTTTTGCCTGTAGTTGCACTGGCCTGAAAGTAGTGGGGTTGGAATAGATAAACTCTTTCAGTCCTTGAAATTAGGAACAAAGGTAACGGAGTCAGGGATACCATGAATAAGAGCAACTCTGTTATTTTATATGAAATTGTAACTTCCTTACCTGTCAATTTGGAGTTTGGAAGCATCCTATGTTGTTCACCTTCTTATTGCATGTGGAGAACCCCACATTCAGAAATCCAGTTCTTTAGTGTCAGCAAGACCAATATATATAATAATGGCCAGGTATTAGTTGTAGTGTTAAAATTATAGCAGGCTCAGATTGGGTATTGTGAACAGTTGTTATCCATGAGCCAACAAATTTAGCAGAGTCTTAACTTCATTAGCAGTGTCTAAATGCATTAGCCATATGCTCCTCAGCATATGGGTAAATACATAACAATTTATTTTCATTAGGGTTTTCTTACAAGTTCTGCTAACCCAAGCTCCACTAGAAATGTTTACAGCATGACGTGTCTTTTCAGATAAGAAGCTGACTTTCTTTACAGCAAGTCATCCTGAAAGGGTGACAAGCACAATACTTCCCTGTCCTTTCTGGAAATAGGCAGGTACAGCTGCTGTGGGTCTGAGCCACTGCATCTAGCTAGGCTTGGTTTCTGGAAGCTTTATATTAAAATGAATAATAGAAGGCTTTGGAGAACTGCCTGTTTAAACACGTGCCAGTAAATCCCTGGTATTCATTGTCTTCTGCCTTCTGGTTGCCTGTGAGGCACCTCAGATGGCATCACCACCTGGTAGCTTTATAAGACTCATGATCTTCTGGGTTCTTCCCACTTCCCCCTTTTCCAGGCAGGATGTAGAATTGAAATACAACTTTTCCTAAAAGGGACCAAGTGTGAAGTTAGGTCATACCCATGGCCTGTAGTCAAATGGATGCAGTGATGGAAAGTCAGGCTGAGTTTGTAGGGTGGACACTGGGCAGGGCTGTGAGGGCTTCAGTAGCTACAAAGTGGCACAGATGGAACTTGGCCATTGTGTGCCCAGCATTCTCCTACTAATTTCTCAGAAATAAATGAAAAGCTATTTTCTTGAGAGCTTTTTAAATTTTTTTTTTAATAAGCATTTATGCAGTTTGATCCAGAAACATGAGTTGCCTAGAAAGACACTGAAGAGTAAGAAAGGACCGATCTTATCGAAGAGGCAGAAAGTTAAAAAGTTAATCTGTTTCTCCACAGCCTCAGAGGCCTTGGTGCATGTCTAAATTTAGATGATAATGTGAAACAAGAATCAACTAGAGTTGGAATCTAATCAGGTTTTTTTGAGATCTGACTGGGTTTTTTTATTGTGGTTGGGTGGTTTTTTGGTTGGTTGGTGTGTAGAAAAGAAAAATCAACAGAAAACCTAAATAAACCTGTGTGCTTTAAAAAAAAATGTATTTCAAATGTCTGTATTTTCTTTTTGTCTTTATCATGCAATGCTGATGAATGGATGAATTAATTGAATTATAGTCTTGGGTTGTCCTTGGACTTTTTCATTTTGTTATTAAGTAGTAGCCTTTTTCCTGCTTAGATTTTGTAATTTTGTAATATTCTTTGAATTTTAGGAGATTTATAATAAGACAGAGGGAAAAGTGAAGTGTACTTTGGACAGTTGCCCTCAGTCAGTTTTAAATATTACAGTAGCAAAAACAACTCACTGAACATTGGTAACTTATTTTACCTTACTACAAGAAAATCGAAAATTTTAAACAAGAGAAAAATAAACTGAGCTACATGTTTCAAAATATTCTCCGCAATGTATTTTCATTATAAAGTATGCAAGAAATATGCATTAAAATAATTGCAAATTAGACTTTGAGATTTGCTGAATTTCCATCTTTTTTGTGTATTATATCTGACGGCATTTTTGTTTCTGTGAGTATAGAAAACTGATGGCATATTTGCTTCTGAGTATAGAAAACAGTTAACTTTCACAGGCAGGATGATGCATGGGTTGATTTAGGTAGGATTAGTGAAAGTTAGGCTAAAGGAGCCATAAGAAGTCACATATGATGATGAGTTGAAGTAGTCCCTGTGAGGTTGAGAGGGACTTTAAACATGGTTGTTACTCTTCTCTTGAATGGCGCTCTTCCTGTTCCTCTTAAAAGGGAAAAGGGAAAAAAATGCATGGAAAGAGACTGTGTTGAAGGGAAATCTCTCTTTGGACACACAGAAAAAGGGGATGATGAGCCTCAAAGTCTTCCCTGATTTGCCTCCATTTGCTTTTATTTCCATATATTGAGAGGAAGCAGTGGGTGATAAGCCCTAGATACGATAAGGGATGTTGTGGCTGTAGAGAATAGTCTAGGAAAGAAGCACAAAGCAGTATGAATAAGAACTTGACACATGATTGATACATGATTTTTGCAGAGATGTGAACACATCTGTCTTGATCTGTTAATACACTGCAACATGTGGTACGTTGTGCAAAGTGTGTGATGAGGCAGAAGGAGGAAGCGTAGCACTTGATTTATCCTTATTTTTGCTCTGCTTCTGAAGGCAATCTAGGGCAGAAGCACCTTGCAGCCAAGGTGGAGTGGAAAAGGCACTTGATCACAAGAAGGGGGAAATGGGAGAGCTTTGGGGGAAAAAAGCTGTTGGTGACCTTATACCAGAGGTCTCTATTTTAATAAGAAGTCTCATAAAGTTCATCGCAGATAGAATTAAGGACCTTGCAAATATCTTGTAGTTATATTTGTGTTTATATTTCTCCCTACCTCTTTTTTTTTCTCCCCAGTGCCCCAGGGACCCATCTCTAAGACCTCATAAACGCGAGATTTCATTTTCTAATGCTATTTCATTTCCTGGATATAGGACCTGCCATGAGAAGACCAGACCTCAAATTATAATAGGCCTATAAATAACTCCCTAAGGCAAAGGGAAAAAAGAAAGCCCGTGAAAGACAACCGCAAATGCAAAAGTGGAGGGTTTGGGATCCTGCAGAACCAGACTAAGCAGTTCTAGTTAGAACATGGTTAATTTTTGGGTTTCCCTGTTTATCTCTTTGCATTGTTTATGTACAAAATTTTATCTCAAAAGTCCTCAGAGGCCGTGTGCCTGAGCTTAATTTTCTACAGTGTTTTGATGCCTTTTGGCCTGTCTTTAGATCCTGCTAAAAAATGGAATTTCCAGGTAAAATGGAAAACAATCCAACAAACTGACTAAAACAAATACAATGATGGATTGAGTAGAAATAGTCTGAAAATGCAACTTTTTCTTCTTTCTGGGTGAAGCTGTTTTAATTCAGCAGACCCAGACAGTCTGCCTGCTTTCTGCTGGAAATCTGTGCGGAATTGGCACATTGACTAGAATAAAAACATTCCCGAGGAATCGGCGTGTTCTGTCAAAACATTTGAACAGCTCCTGTCTCCCAGAGCACAGCACTGCTCTGGAGCCGGCAAGGGAGCTCTGCAATGCATAGTGCAGGCTTCCCCTCCAACCTCCCATCTCAAATCCACCTTTTTGCATAAGCATGGGCCAAGTGTTTTAGGTTAAATTATATTTAGCTGTGGAGGTAGTAGAGAAGGCAGTTTACAAGAGCCTTTTGCACCATGGTTGGACCTGTGTAAGGCTGTCCTTCGTCTGTTCCCATTTAGGCTCTGTTGTACATGGAATCTTTTAGGTTGCAAAAGATTCTGAAGTTCAACGTTAACCCAGCAGTGCCAAATCCACCACCAAACCATGTCTCTAAGTGTCTCATCTACATGTCTTTTAAATGCCTCCAGGGATGGTGACTCAACTACTTCCCTAGGCAGCTTGCTCAGTGCTTGACAGCCCTTTTGGTGCAGAAATTTTTCCTAGTGTGTAAAGGAAAAGTCATGGAGTTAAGGTTGGAGGATCCCAATATCTTCCTGGAGCAGACTGGGTCAATACAGTGTCTGGGAACACGTAGGCTGGCAAATCTGAGCTCCACCAGAAGTCCTGCTGCACAGGGATGGGAGTCCCCTCTGACAGATGTCTCAGTGCCATGTCTTTTGCTTCCGCATGACTCTGTGTGTGAGTTTACCCTCCAGCAGCAAAGCTCAACCTCTGTGTTGTGGAGTAGTAATAATAAAAATGATGATTTTTATTATTTGATCAATTAAAAAAAAAGTAATCTTTGGTTAGAAAGTGGTAGGCAGCAATTTCAGTGTTTAACAGAGCAATGTGTGATGAAACTTAACCTTTTCAGCTTGACACTGATTGCTTTACTTTTGCTAAGTAGTATCTTAATCCCCCAGCACTGAGATCAAAGGGGTCTTGCTAGTAGGCTCTTCTCGGTATGAATGAGACTGGTTAAAATCAGGCCTGCAGACAATTTACTAGATATACTGTCTGTCTGTTATTGAGACTAATTGCTTAGGAATGTAATTGTATCATTCCTGTTACCAAAATTGATATTCCCTGCCTGACTCCAGCTAAATGAGTTTTTATTTTTGCAGAATTTCTGGGCCGTTGCATGCCTAGACGTTGTGGTGGACAGCAGGTAGTCGGTGTTTGAAACAAATGAAGTTTTTCTTTATACTTGGCAGAGAGGTGTGTCTTAAGCAGTCCTTTACTCTGTGGATGCACTAGCAGATGATGTCCTTTAAGGCTCTGCATGTGACAGTAGCCTGTTTGAATGAGTATCCATGCTAGTTTTAACAACAGGAGGAAACTAAAGGCCAAATAAGGCACTTCCCTTCCCTTGCTTCTTCCAGTAAGGGAGGGACCAAAAAAGTGCCTGACTTTTACTGCTGAAAGCACTCCTCACAGCAATGATGTGGCTGGTGTGGAATAATAGCATGGTCACACCCACACAGTGCTGAAGCTCTACACCCTTTCTGTAACCAGGGCAGTCTCGTACCTGCTTGGCTAAGCCATGTCCAGCAGTAAAAACATTTATAAATCAGCATAAAAGTAGACAAAGTGGGAAGGCAAGCAACCCAATGTACGTGCTTATCTTGTACACCATGGCATATGCCCAGATAGCAATTTGGTTTACAAGAATACAAGTGGCATCACTGAGAAACGTGATGGAAGACAATAGCCTGTGTCAGTTGGAGCAGGGAGGGCAGAGGTTGCTCACAGGCCAGCCCTAGATGTTCACAGATTAGTGTCAGCACAACAGACATGCAGGGGATGGGCTGTGAATGTGCATTCTTGACTCTATTACTTATCCCCTGGGCTGGAAGGGCCAGATGTGTTGCATTGCATAGGCAACATATTTAATCTGTGAATGATCATTCCTGATGGATTCCCTCCAGACAGTCCAAAAGTTACATTACTGAGCTCCAGCCTATTTTGTGTAGAAAGACAAGATCACCCAATCCAGTGCTTTTAGGGAAGGGAGACGGTGGAATTGCTGTGATTTCACATTTTATCATTGTATGCTCTGTGGACAAAATGCTTATATACTGGTGTCTAACCCAAGGAGGCTAAAGCCACGCTTTGGTACCCAAAAGCATAACTGTATGATTTGTCACAGGAATTAACAGGTGTTGGTACTTCTAAATGTTGCTGTAACTCCCTTTATTTAGTTATGCGAAGTCTAGTCTGCTGCACTTAATTTTGTCTTAAGGATAGTATACTACGCTGAAACACTATGGTTACCTTTGGGACTCAGGTTTCTGGAAACTGAGGTTTCCCATCCCTGAAGACTTTGGACAGGGCTCTGAGCAACCTGATCCTGTTGAAGGTGTCCTTGCTGATTGAAGGGGGGTTGGAAGAGAAGGGAAGGCCTTACAGGTCCCTTCCAACCCTTGTGACCAAAAAGATGAAAAAGTAAGTATCACAGTATGACCATATGGGAGGAGAAACCATGATAAAATCCTTCTCTGAACAATTATAGCAAATATATGTTAAAAGGATTTAAAATGTTTCACATTGATGAACCCATCTTTTGATAGGCAAAGGTAACAGACTGGAAGAACAGTGTCAGAATTGAGGCTCTTAATATATTGTATTGCTAACTTTCAGAGGTCTGAGGCTTGGGTTTGTGTGGACTTACCACTGTCCTAACACAGGGGCATTTCCTTCATTTGCTGAATGCTTATTATCTGGAGAGGGAGACTTGAAAGGAAGGAAGTGTGCTTGCAGTTTTATGGGCAAGGAAACTGAGGGCTGTGGCTGTAACAATTTCACTTCCCCACCCACTGAGACCAAGACCCAAGTGCCCTCTGTGTTCACTGGGCATGGGAGCAAGTAGCCAGTGATCCCTGAGCTTGTGCAGGAAGAGGTTGTGACAAAGCTGTGGACTGCATCTGCAATCAGTGGGATCTGGCACAGTGCCACAGTTGATGCCACCTTTCCTGAGTCCCTGTTGCTGCAGGAAAAGCTTATGTTACATGTAGGAGGATAATGCCTCAAAACATCCCCCCTGGAATAAATAAGTACCTTAAGTTGAGAGTTCAAACCCGACTTGCTTTTCTACTACTTTTGCAGTAGGTTTGGTAATTTTCATTTGGTTTAGGAAAAATAGAAATAAGTGTTAAATTCATGCTTAAAAGATTGCATCTCTTCAGACAGATTTGTTATCCTTTTTCTCATTTTCAACAAGTAAACTTGCTTTCGCAGCAGAGATTTTGACATTAAGTGTCTTGATAGAATAATAGGCATGAGATGGATTGCAATCTAGTGCCTCAAGACTTTGCCAATCATAAACTAAAATCAGTTAATGCATTGAGTTAAATCTTGCAATATTGGGCAATGTGCTGGTAGTATTAAAAAAATCAATCCAGAAAATATATTGATTATATTATCTCCATAGCAACAAACAATAATAGGATAATGTTAGCTTAATAATTGTGCTTTGTGAAAACCTTTCAGAATAATTACTGCATTGTGGTCTTTTCACAATGTGGAATGCAATAACGCTTCTTCCTTGACTGCAGTCACCATCAGCACTGCGTCAAGAGATGTTGTTTTTGTGTGCATGCATATGTATTCATGGGTAATTTTGCTCCGGGTGAAACAATTCAGCAGACTATTTTGGGATCCATTTTTAAATGGTCAAGACCACAAATTGGCAATTGTTTTCCGTGTGGCTTGTTTTCTCCTACCCCCTCTGACAACTGGCTACTGTAAAAAGAGGTCGTTAACATTCCTTTTCCTGCCTCTTTCTTTTCAAGGCACAAAAATTTTGGCATGTAACAAAACTAAATGTCCAGCTACTCTGTTAAGGATTTGTGGGAGAGAGGAACTCTGCTCTAAAGACAGTGCTTCATATCTGTTCCTTTAATTGAATTTAATTTATCATCCTCTAGGAATAACTTGTTCTGCAGAAGCTGAGATATTGGCCTCTATTTTAGGGGGCCTGGATCTCTTGTGCATCCTACATTGTCATATAAATAATAACCTGAGGTTGTTGTGAATATATAGAGTTACTTTCCTACATATAAGTAAGGAGGTGTACATACAGCATTTTTAGCCTGAAATTTTGGCAGGAGAGTCAGAGGACTGACATATACACTCTTCATCTGGGTCTTGCTCTTTACTTCCACATCAACCCTGTAATTTATATCTTGAGTTAAAAAGAGGCATTAACACAAATCCATGATGAAGAAGTAGAGATTTAGAGTGGCTCTGTGTAAGCTCTGCAGCAATAACAAAAACATCTCTATATTAATCAACCTTGTGTTCAGCACAAATCCAAAACATAGCCCTATTCTAGCCACTGTGAAGAAAAATAACTCTACCCTAGCCAAAACCAGAATGATTGGTAAAACCTCCCAGTTTAATCCATGAACTTTAAGCAAGTAAACCATCCTGTGTCTATGAAAGGTCCCTGGGGTCCTGGCAGTAGATCTGCAGTCCGTTCTCCTTCTGGTAATGCCAGTATTTCCTTTTGATCAAGGGCTGGGTTTAGAGATAAGCTAGCACTGCTGCTAAATCTTGCACTGGCTGGAGCTTTCCCATGACTTTTGTAGGGTTCCCCATACCCAGTGGTACGGTGGAATTGCCTCTTTACTTCCAAGGATGTGAACGGAAGTCACATTTTCTAGTGGTCACTCCTCCATGCCTTGCTCTACAAACACTGATGTCAGACAGGTTAAACTTTTAGCATCTCTTCTAACTGTGCATCATTTTGTTTTGATTCTTACTTCTGGAGAGATTTAGTCATTCAAATGTCCTATAATTTGTCTTCTTACTGTTTACTAAACAGGAGTCCCTTTTCTTTGATGACCTTCAGAAGAAAGCCCCTGCTTTGAAAGCACTACCTAAAATAAGTGACCCTCTTGGACCTGGAAATGTGCAAACCCCCTGCTCTGTACAGGTGTACCGTGTACATAAGAAAAGCAGGAGAGTGAAAGAGTGCTGACAGTTTTCCATCTGAGATGATGTCTTTATCAGGAGCTTGGTTGTGTTTTTTTCCTCTCCAGCCCCTCCAGGTGTTTGCTTTATGGAGTGGATGTGATGGAAAGGTTGTTTTATATCTCTGGCAGTGATTACTTTCCACCAGTGGCCCACTCACTCAGGGATGTGGTTAATTCACAGGGAGAGGGAGGAGCTGTGGTTGCTCTTGACTTTGTGCCTTTTGCCAAAGCATCTAGGCCTGCATAAGTGCCAATCACCTTTCTCCTTTCCCATGTGGAGATGAATTCAGCTGTAAAAGGACAGCTAAATGCATTGGTTCCTCTGGAAAATATCTGGTATTTGCAGGTGTGTAGCATCATTCATTAAAAAAAGAAGCAAGCCCAGATGGCTTGACAAGTGTTTTTCTTCTAGTGCTGCTGCAGAATCCAGCCCTGAGTGATGATCTAGAAACAGAAATGAATGGCTGACAGGAGCCAATTCAATCCCCATCTCCAAACCTGAGTTCTTCTGTCTATAAAATTGTCACAGTTGGGACTCTGACTGTGCTTGACACATCCTGTGCTAGCCGGTGATCTTAGTGATTGCTAGAGCTCCTAAATTATGTTTCCACTGCAATCTCCTGTTTAGTTTCCTTGTGCTAGCTCAGCTCCTGATGCTCTCTGCAATCCTCTCTCCAGCCCACACAGGTACTGGCACTGTGTGTTTCTGTCTGCCTCTTCCTAATCCCTTTCCAGGGAAGCCTGGTATGGCTTTCTAGTGTTTCTGTTTTTTGTGCTCAGATCCTACCAGCTACCACATGGGTGGCTCAGGTCTTAAACAGTGTTTGGCTTCAAGACAGAACATGAAGAGTAACTTACCTTATGAAAACAATGAGATTTTGCTGGAACAGTTATTTTAAAATAGGTGAAGAGTCAACTGCCTGCTGTAATGTGGCTGTTGGGGCTACAGTTTGTCATATTCCCAAAACGATAAAACTGTTCTATTCTGCACAGGATCTTACAGCCCATCTCTGTCCATAGTGCTTTGAGATAGGTCTGTCCTACCTGGTGGTGTGTCACTCTGGGAGTAGGATGAAGTGCTGGGAGTGTTTGTCCCAATGGCTAGGCTGAAGATGTTGCTCTGCAGACACATTCCCCCTCCTGCCCTGCTGAATGTATGGGCTCACCTCAAGCCTTGTGTGTGTCAAGCTGACGTGTCTGCCCTTAACCTTGTGGCTTTTACAGAGGTGCCATGTGATAGATGGGAGCAAAAGGGACCTGTCATGCCTATGCTTGGCCTGTCCATGCTGCAGATAGTAGCATGCTCTGCTCTCCGTCAGAAGCCAGCACAATCTGTGGGGACATTTTTCTCTTTTCATGCTTGAGAGCTGCATCCATACAAGGTGGGAATTAGACAAGAGGAAGCTGAGCTTGTCTGGCTATGTTAAAATACAGAAATAGTCCTAGTATCTTTCAGTAATGCATTAAGTGGCATGATTAATGTCTGTCACATGTAATGATCTTTCCAGGTCTCTTCCCTTGATGCAGCATTCTGTGTGCTATCTGGTGCTTTGGTTTGGATACTGTTTTGTGTCTTAGCATCATCACAATAAAAGATCAAAATTTGAGAGCTGAATTTGCGATTATCTTAAGTTCTTTCAGTTGTGATTATCTTAAGTGTATGTTCCATACTTTTAAACATGGTGGTCAGAGAAAATTAAGTGACATTTTATATTAAGTAGGTAAGAAAATTAAGTGGAATTTATAACTAGATCATAAACAATGGCCGAGCCTCCTAGCACTACACAAGGGGAATGTCTCTGAGGAGGCCAAGGTATCACCCACTGAATGAGTAGTCTTGTGTCCCATGGATGAGGTTTTCTTGAAACCCACCTAAACAGTATCCCCTTAGGCACTAGTGAGCAGTATGAGATGGCCCAGAGTTTGCATCAGAAAAGAAAGCTTAATTATTGTCATCCTAATTCTGTAGGTAAAGGTGCCAAGATTTGTACATGGATGTGTAATTTTTCCAATGTTTACTTCAAAGTCTGTTTTCACTCTGTGGTACCCAAGACAGACTTTTTCACTATGTGGTTAATATATTTTATCCTTTAAAATGGCATTTTCATGGTCTGAAGGAATCTGCTGTTGATAGGTCTGAGGAGGAAGAGGACACTCTTCTGAAGTGGAAAAACTCCTTGGAGGGAAGACTCCCAGCCTCCCTTTCTTGGGAAAGAAGTCAACTTTTCGTTGAATGCCACTTTGTTGCCCTTGGAAACAGTAATGTGTTGTCAGAGTGCTCCCCAAATCTTTGTTTTCCTTAGATTTAGCTACCATGTCTGTACAACCTGCAAGAAGTTGTTTCCATTTCTTCAAGTTATGCAATGACTGTTTTGCTTCTCTTAAGGAAGGCCCACAAAGAAAACTAATAAAGTTTGCTCACTGTTAGTGAGATATGCTGAATGCTTTTGCTAATCTATCTGAGACATTGAGCTCATGGTGAAAATCCACATTGCAGCAGTCTATTGTACAATGAACTCCCTCCTATAGAGAGCACTGTAATTCTCTGTTTTCCTGTTGTAATTTGAGGATGCAGTAATATTAAGGCGGCAAAGGTGGTTAGCGATCCAGTGGAATTACATGTAAGTAGAGATTGTGTAGGAGAGAATTACACTCACTTTGGAAGGCAGACAACTTAGAAGATGTTTAGTGGAAATTACATACTTTAGTAAAAAAAAAAAAAAATCCATTGTTCCTTTCTATTTTTTCCTAGTTTTTTGACCTATTATAAATATATGTTTATCAAAGGATCAGAGACAGCAGTGAGTCTGTAAGACCTCATATGGAGCCTTTCATGAACACACATTGAACAAATTGTAATTCTCTTTGTACATGTCTTCATAATGACATGTTTTCTGGTTTGGGCAAAGGTTCCTGGAAGCCTGAATAGGTGTCATCTGTGACACTTACTATGAAGTAAAATAACAGCCTAGCAGGGGTAAGTGTTATCTAGAAAATAGTCCTAGTAAAAATAGTAAGTTCGCAATTATATCTCTATAGCGTATATAAATAAGGTCTGAGCTAACAGCAGGTAACTTTCCAATAGATAAAAAGAAATATTATTCTAGCCAGTGTAATCAGACTGGAGAATTCATCATTGCAATAATCAGAGAGTCGAATACAGCAGCTGGAATAATTTGAGGGCCTGGATAATTTTATGACTAATTACATTTGTAGCTATGCATACTATAAGAGTAATTCAATCTAAAGCTAATAGTTGGGTGAGGAAGAAACCTCCCTCTACTTAAAGCATTTTAGAGTTAGCTGTGCATATGAGGTTCTTTTTCTCATGCCTTTTTTCAAAGCTTCAGGCATGTGATATGTCTGAAAGCTCAGAAACAGATCAAATTTGTTGATATTCCTTTCCTTTCTCATATACTGTCTGTGTTTCTATGGCAGAGAAGGAATGTTTTTGTAAGCTACCAAGAAGGAGGATTGTGAAACCTTCAGCTTGTCTCTGGCTCTACCATTGACTTCTTGTGTGGCATTTGGCAAATTGCTTAATCTTGTGTACTTCTAACTCCCCACCTGTGATAGATAGGCATTTAACAGCCCAGAGATGTTGTGGAAATGAAGTTTGTAAAGGGAAATGAGATTGAAAAGAGAAAAAAGAAAGCAAGGATCTCATTGCAGTATGCCGAATTAATGTATGAGACTATATCTATAGGAGAATGAGTTGGAAAGTTTAGGTTAGTCAACAAGAAGTGTAAATGCAGTGAACACTTGTGGATGTCTAGTAAACCTTTTTTCCTCAGAAGAGTCCCTCTTATTTTAGAAGTCTCTGCAGATCTCCTTGATGGGCTGGTGTAGATGACCTGGGTTATTCATCCTATACTTCATTTTTTTAAAGTATCAACATCTTGCCTCCTGTGCCTCAAAATGCTTTTTGAGGTTCTTGTCCCCACTCTTCTGACTATAAAAGGCTTCTAAAATCTTACTACTTTGATAGTCAATAACTTTTATCTAATTTCAAGCAACATTTATCCGCAGCCAATTTATATTACTTTGATCTTTTATTAATGTAGGCCTTTATATTAAATAGATATTTTTTCTCTCCCTGGTGATTCTTCCCAGTACAGTTCTAGACAGCAAGCATGTCTCCTCCCTTTGGTCTGCTAAAATGAACCTTTGGTTAGCTAAAATGGACTCTCCTAATTATGACTTGTAAGACAGGCCTTCTGTTCCCCAAAGATCCTTGTAAACCTTTTCTCTACTTGTTCCATTTTTAATTCATTCCTTTTGAATGTGGCAGCTCATCAGATTTACAAGCAGCATTCCAGAGAAAGCCTATCCCAGATACTCTGCATCTGTAGTTTCCATCATACTTTTTTCCATCATCTTTATCTAATGGTTAATGTGTCCATCCAGGTTTTTCTCTTCTGTCTTATTTTCAAGCAATCACCTACTACTGCAGAAATTCTTGGAGTTAACATAGTCTGTCTCTGAAGCTTTGCTTTCAGCAAAAGACTCTCCTCTGTTTCAGTTGTTCAGGTTCTTCAGGTCACCCAGTTCTTCTGGTGTGACAATCTTAGTCTCTCTGCTTGCTGAGGAAAGGATCCGTCTTTTCAGAACCATGGACTTCACTGAATCCTGATTCCCTTTTGTGCCAAACTCAGTCCTCCAAACATTGAACAAGGTTTGTCTCAGGATTGATCCTTGAGAAAACTGTGGATTTCCTCCTTTCCTGGCTGTACCTTCTCTTTCTACTCTGTCCACATTCACTTCCCTACAGCTTCTATGTTTACAGTCTTTTGGTTTTTATCCTGATTTTCATCCTTTTGGGTGTGAATGGTTCCCCAGCCACCAGACCAAATGCATCACTGAAATCTGTGTGCATCTTTCATTAAAAACATATGGTGGGTTTTGTGAGGAAAATCTGAGGACTCAGGGTCCCACGCACTGAGAAATCTTTCATGCTATTGAGGTCAGGCTTTCCACTGTGTTTGCTTCCTTGGCTCCCCCTCACTCCAACTCTTCAGTTACCAGCCTATTAGAATCAGCCATTAACCTGGTTAATGGGGAGAAACAGCAAATACCAGAAAAGATTATGTGCTTTTCTTAATTCCCATTTGGAAACTTAACTGGTTTAAACAGAAAATGTCTCAAGAAAAGGCAAACCTCAAAAAAGGGTCCAAAACATGACTTGCTTTTGTAATACCCGCACACCCAGGTGAAGAAGGATGAGATGAGTACTTCACTGGCAGGTGGTCTTTAGGGGCAAAAATGTAGTGCCCTGCCAAAGCTGCCAAGGAGGCCTTAAGCTGGAGTGCTGAATGGGCATGACCAAATGGTATTGTGCCATATTTTGGGTGATAGGATTGGTTAAGGTGACAGCTGGATGCCTTATACTTTGTGTGATATGACTTGAACCCCAGAACCTTTGTCTTCTCTGAGTGGGAGAGGTGACAAAAGGAGGACAATGAAAGGCATGGGATAAGGGCAGAGAGAAAGGAAGAGCTCATGCAACAGGGGGAATATCCATGTCTCAGGGAGGGACTAAAACTGTTTTTCTGACGTGAGACAACAGCTCTTTGTTAGGGGCAACAAGGACTAATGCAGCACACAGAAATAAACCTGCCTACCTAACTTTTATTAAAGATCTGAAAAGGTAGAAAGAAAGAAATTTACAATTTGTTTGGTATTTAGCTCAGGTAATTTTTTTTTAAATTGTGTAATGAGAACACATTGTCCAAATTTTCATATGCAGATTCAATTAGTGTTCAGTTAATTAGCCTTTACAGATGAGATTAACTTAATTACATAACACTAACCTCTCTTAATAACTATTAAGGGTACGAAGGCTGCCTTTAATAAATTTAGAAGGGCTATATGTGTTTTTTAAAATCTGAAATGACACACACATAAATTAAACCAAATTACACACAGAGGACAACCATTAAGGGTAATGATCAAAGGAAACAAACTATGTACATAGCTCAGAATCAGAAGGCTTAGAAGTTCATGCTGTGTTCCTCCTCTTGTCTGCTGGCATCCTAGTGATTTCGCTAGGATTATTACTGGAGATGATGTACAGTCTGGGGTCATTCCTTCAAAGAGGGTTGCAGACTGATACAAGGTTACTTTAATTAAATGTTAGCTTGTGTTAAAAAAATCATTTTGGGTACTAGGTTATTAGCAATTTTGTTTTTCAGGTGGTCTAAGGAGAAAAGACGTGCAAGCCCATTGAATGCTAAAAATCTGATCCATAATGTTGTTTATTGTCATTACGAACCATAAATAACTGTATAGATTTTTTTTTATCTCTTGATATGAGGTGTGCACTCGAACAATGATGGTGTGATTATTAATATATCTGATTATTAATATATCACATCTGATATAGGGTGATAAAGGTAGAGCATACATGGGACTAATTATGGGATGTGGCATCTTTGGCTTCTGAGTCACAACTTTGGATCCAGGGTATCTTGGTAAAGTGACTGACATCAGATAATATCTGATACTTTTCAGAAGGGAGCAACAAAAGAAGCCTTTTCCCTTGGCTGTTCTTGCATGGGTAATGTTTCCCACTTGCAGTGAATTTTGATGGGCTCATCACATCCATCTCCAAAGAGCTCAGTAGATTTTGTGACATTCAGTACACTACAAAATTCAAGGGCTACCCTCATTGCATTCTCTAGGACCCGTTTTGGAGTCCAAATTTTGAGTTACTGTCAGGAGCATGCGTCTGCTGGGTCCCAGCTTTGTGGCCCTCTTCAAACCATTTTATCTTGTGACCCTGAAGGAGCATAGTGAAGTTCATAAACCATGTCAGTTGTTTTCTACCTGCAGTAAGCTGAAATGTTCAAAGCATCCTCCATACAATCTGAGTCATTTCTCATTTGCAGCCATGAGATTTGCAGGTATTGAACAACTAAAAGCAATAGGTTTGGATATGCCTCATGTTAAACACCCCAAAAATCAAAATGCATTGCTTCTCTCTGAAATACTGCCTCTTTCTGAAAACTTTGGCTTAGTGCCTACAACCATTTTCAGCAAGGAGGGAAGATGACATTGCTGCAGATTTTTCCCTTGCTGTGAGGAACTAGCAAGGTGAATATGCAATGAGGAGGAAATTGCTGAAGTATCTGTCTTGGATTGGCAGAGTCTATTGAAATAAGGGAGAAGGGATACTTGAGCAATTTCAGCCCTTTCATGTATGCAGCTCAAGCTGAAGCTTCAACATTTGTTAACTCAAGAAAAATGGTTGGCAATGACCAGACTTTGCTTTGTCTGTTGCAGACCCAAATCTTATTCTTTTCCATGGTTTGTGCCTGTATCCCTGAGAGGAGGATTTGGTCTTGTGGGTGGTTCTATCCCCAGAGGCAGGCAATGATAACACACTCAGAGGAAGGGAAGAATGCAAATTCCCTGCAGGAAGGCAACTGCCAGCCATGTAAACAAAGAACCTTCTGGGTGTGCAGCAGTCAGCCCACTTGAGGTGCTGTTTCCATGGTACACCAGATGTTGTAAAATATGCTTTCTTCAGGGGAAGAAGCTTTTCCTACTCCTGCATTATCCTATTTGATGATGGACTGTCCTCAGGCTGGTACCTCACTGTACGGGCCATATGTGACAAGTAAATGATGATAGCTCATATTCTGCAGTTTCCAAACAAAGAAAATCCTAAGTGAATTTTTTAAACTTGGAACGTCATTGCTAACTATGCTTTTAATTGTTATTACTGAATGTTTAGTGCACAACAGTTCTTCCTGATGCACATGGCATCATACCAGAATACTGGGTGTTGTTCTACTTTTCTGTTTCCTTCTGTTTTTCTAAAAAACAGAATACATACGTTTCCATTTTCCCCTGAATATTCTTTTCTGAATCCCCATGTTGCTTTGTTATAATTCTTGGTTTGGGGAGGTTAAAGCCACTGGGTACAAGTCAGCAGCTGCCATTTCTGAGTTTGACTGCAGATCACCCAGTGGATAAATATGATGAAAGAAAGCAAAGATAGGTAGTCTCTACTCCCATTTTCTTGTAAAACAGCAGCTGATTGTGAGCAGGTGCTTGATTATATCATAGATACTAAGTACAAGTGCAATTATAGAGTGTGGACAAGTCTGCAATAATTGGTGGAAGCAAACCAAACTCAGCCAGTGTAAATAAGTTACCAAAAGCACTTAGGAGGCTTGCTGTTCTTCAAACGTGACTCAGGTGAGGGAGAGGAGAATTTTTCCAGGGTACCTGTATACTGGAGGCCATGTTTGGGGATGATGCTGCAAAACTTGCAGAGCTATGTGCATGTGGCCTATCCCCTCACTCTGAGTCCATGCAGGTTCATTGGCTTTCCTCGTGGCTATCAAGAGCAAACATGGGGCCTTTTGATGGCTCCAGCTTCCTCCAGCTGGAAGGTTGTGTGTAAGAGATACATGTACATGCTGTCTGCCTTGCCTACACTCTGGCCACCACAGCTCCTGAGGGTTTTGTGTGTGCTGTTGGCTTATTTTTCCCAGGCCTGCTACCTTGAGATCTGCTACCAGGTACTTACCGGACCCCTGAAGGAGGCCAGGACAGCAGTGGGTCCTGGGGGTGAACAGTGGAGGCTGGTAGTGATGAGTACGTGTGTGCAGTGCTGCACAGCATGAGACAGTGTCCTGGAGTGTAGAGAATGAAGGCTTCTTTTATTCCTCAGGATGCTTTCACACAGTCTTTCCCAGCTGCTTTTCAACTCCTTTTCTTCCTCCATCTTGCAGGCTAGTGGTTCTCACTTTAGGGAAAAACGAGTAAGTGTGGTTAATTTTAAGCCAGTGCAATTATTTAGGAGTCCTGGAGGTGGAAAGCCAGTTACTGGTTAACAGACCTTATTTGAAATGTGTTCTGCCTGACCCCCCTACTGTAGTGAGCCAAAAGCAGTTCTTCCAAGAAGCTGGCTTTCTGGAAGGCTGTTTCACTGAATCATTTAAAGCCTAGGCTTCTTGAAAATGTTAATATCCTGCTGGCTCACTGGAATGCAGCTGGTGGGTACAGCAAGTGCATTACCTATGTGCGTGCTTGCAATCCAAAGCACAAGTGAGCAGGCAGGGTTCAGGCTGCAGTGTGGGTGTCCTTGCTGAAGGCTCAGGCTAGCAGGGAAGCGAGCTGGAAAGCAGACCTAATTTGGCATTGTCCCACAGGATTGGAAGTTCTCTGCCCTGCCCAGCCAGTGCAGCTGTGATACACCAGTGCTTTGCACCCCTGGTGGGACTGTGCCCGATGACCTCAAGCCGTGCCCTGCGTGGCGCTGGTGCCGCAGCGTGGCTGGAAATGTCCGCTGTGTTTGTGCAGCTTGGGGCTGCTGTCTGGGCACAGCACAGTCAGAGTGTGCCCATGGGCTGAGCCTGCTGCACCAGCCTTCAACAGCCACCTGGAGAGCAGTGCTGAGGGAATCTGACCCCAGGATTCCCCCTTGCAGCAGTAGACAGCCTTTATAACGATGTAAAATCATAGCAACTGCAGGCTGAACTCCTGCAAAGGCTGAAGCATCTCTATAGCAAAAATGCCAGTTGGTGTGAATGTGTGTGTGCCTTTTCCCCTCCCACAGTGTCTGCAGGCAAAAGCCTTTTTGAGTTAGGTGTATGACTTTGTGGTATTACAAAGGCTTTGCCCACCTTGGTTTTTGTGTGCTATTGGATGAGGCTTTTCTTCTTACCTTAGTAGTGAAGAATTTTTCAGGGAAGAATATATATTCTTTTCAGGCAATATGCATTCTCCTCAGGCCTTTACCTAATCCACATCTTTCATAATTTTATCTTTAGTGTGTTTTCTTCCACATCATCCGGTTTTTGTAGCTAAAGGAAAACCTAGAGTTCTTGCCTTAAACTAGAGACATACTGTCATGCAGAATAAAAGAGTTACGAGTTCAGGATTAAAAAAAAGTAAAAAGCATAACTGTACTATAAGAATAAAAGAAATAACTGAGGGACTCTATGAGAGGAGGACTCTAGGTGGTGGCAAGTGCTTTGCTAATTTGGATAATAAGTTAGCCCCAAGGGCTGTAAGTCAGATCATTGCTTTTGGTTACCAGATTTTCTTTTGCTTAGTGTGGTAATATATTCTCAAAGCATACATGCCTCACATGGGCTTGTTTATTTATGTCAGCAGTAGATGTATTTACAGTAGTTTGTATTGTTCTAGCTAATATTGTGTGGTATGTTGTAAAAACCAAGAAATATTCAATATGAGATAAGTATTCCACTTTGTCAGTGAATTTTCTCTAAAGAATGAAAATAGAGCATGATAGTCTGTCTTCCATTAATATAAATGCAGATTAATGCAATCAAATGTGTTACTTTTTTCATAGACAAGTTGCAAACACAATGGAGCACAGTCTTCAAATATTGTGGTTTCATTAAAATGGATTTTTTTATTGTTCACTTTTGGGGATATATTTTGCACACCTTCTTTAGATTGATCAATTTGAATTCATTTAAGACACTAACAATTTAGTATAGTGGCAGGTTTATTTAGATAAATGGGTACCAATTTTCATCAATTATGAAAATGAAAGACAGTAAAAGTGCTAAAAATTTAAAAAATAGATCTGCTTTCTATTCTGTGGAGTGTACCAGCTGACTGCCTTTTGCTAAACTCTGACTTGGCAGGTTTGGGGTTTTTTTAATAATCTGACTAAAACCAAAACAAGATGACTTTGCCATATTCCCTGTGCTTCCCTTTTGTGTAGTAAGTCATATACTTATCCTCTTATTAATTTCTCTGTTAGTTTTCTATTCATTGCATATCTGAAAAATCTGAGTCAGGACCAAAATTATGAAGTTAGTTTAAAATTAACAAATCATGAAATGGTAACGAATTTTGGAGCATAAAACATTGATGAAAACATGTTTCATGGATGTCCAGATCTTTTTTGGGGTTGGGATTTTTTTTCCCAGCCATCCTTTCCAGACTCTATGTTTGCTACACATGAACAGCATTAGAAAGGTGAGGTTATGAGTTCTTCTGGCTGAAATTCAAAGCTTTGTGTGAGTGGTAGAAACAGTGTGTAATAGAGCTTCTGCTAAGTACTCTAAAATACTGTTTTATTTTTCTTTCTTCCAGGGTTTTTGGGAAAGCCACACAAAACTCATAACAGAGTATGGACCTGTTTGTGGGTAAGCTTAGCAGTGCTATCAGCTTTCTTCTTTCTGGTGCTTGCTCTTTGAGTTTGTTGGGCATGAGAGGAGAAAATACCAAGATAAGCTGTTCATCAAAATGCAGAGTGCAGTGTTTCAGTTTGGGGGACAGAGGTGGAGGTGGTTTGATTACATACAGCAAATACTCTTGGCTTATTTTAGTTAGCTTTTGGCATTGGACTTCATTTTTCTCTCTCTTATTTTAATTATGCACATAAAGTTTAGTCCTTTTCAGAACTGTACAAAGCTACCAGCCTTCAATATTCTCTTTTCATCTGCTCATTCTTTATACTTACAGTGAACAGTGGAAATAATTTGTCATCTTAAAAAACTCTCAGTTTATTAAATAGTATGAATTTGGTTCAGCTGTTGCTATCTATTTATGCAAAATTCCTAAACTTAAAATACAACGAAGTACAGATTAGAAATTAGGCATTCCTCTCTCTATAGCTCAGCTGTGCTATCTTAGCAATTTATTAGAAGTAAAGAGGGTTTAAGCAGTATACCCCTTTGTAGAAGCCCTTCCACATTTCTGTGAATGTCATTTCTGTTCCAATAACTACTTACTTTCCAGTTGTCATCATTTTAAGTGGAAATGCAGTTGTTCCATGGTATCCTCTATTGTTGTGGTCAGTTGGTGTTTGTAGCATAATTATTATTTCAATATATTAAATATCAGCCAATATCCACAAATTATGAAAATGTCAAATTTGTTCCCCATGATCTGCAAGGAGTTTAAAATATTTGTAAGAGAGCATGTATGAATGTCTGTGTGTATACATATTTGATTACAGAACATACTGATATGCTCTCTAGGCTCTTCCAGAGAAAAAGCCCAAGCAGAAAGAAGTCAGGCTCAGGCATTTGATGCTCCAGTCACAGCCGTCTTGTGGCATTTATGCTCAGCCCTAAGGACAAAGTGCTGCAAGAAGTGATGGAAATAATGAATTCCAAGGGTTAGGTACTTGTCTAGGAAGAAACAATACAGTGTCTTGTCTGGCCAGGAATGGGAAAAGATATTCATTAATGCTGTGGCAATTTGTGTGTTGTGTAACAAATGGAAAGTGACTGAGGCTTATTATCTCCGTGACCTTTGGTGTGATGCCCTTAAATGACAATAATGTAAGAACACTGGCATTTATTCCTCAGTATACTTCCCTCCTTATTAATATCATGCCTATTTTATTTCTAAGCTGAATTTGAGACAAGTTGCTATTTAGTAATCTGTCTGCTCATTCAGCCAGGCAAGGCTATGTCATTGGAGAAAGAGATGTATAATTATAGTGTGTGAGCAGATAGAAAGTTTCAGTTCTCCAATCTACTAAATACTGCTAGGGAATGAAATCTCTGTGAGACTCGCATGGACTGCAAAGCTGGATGATGGTGTCGTGGTCAGCCAGGATAGCTCTGTCTTTTTGGGATTCTCTAGGTAGGAAGAGCGAGCATAGGTGTACTTCATTTATTACATGCATAGAAAACTCAATTTGTGGGGGATCTAGGAAGTTGGCAGAGAAAAAAATGCTGTTTTTTCATATGTCTTAGGAAAACAAAGCTGGATGCAAACAATGCTGTGTTTGAGGTAAGGTCTATTTGTAGTTGAAGGAGGATGTTTTAAAACCTGGCTTGCAAACTGCTGTTCAATAGGTGGGGTATGTGTCAGGGGATATTTATCTCAGTCCTGTCAATTAAAGAAATTCCTTCTCCTTCCCTATAAGTCTTCAGTGTGATTCTTTCTGTGGTTCTTTGAAATAGGCAAATAAATGGTAGGTGTGTTTATGTGTATATTCCCAGCAAAGTATTGGATCTGGCAGATGGAAGAAGATGTGGCATTTTTCCTTTCCCAGACTGAAAACTGCTTTCCAATAAGCATAAAGAGCAATGATCTTTATTTCTACAGTGGCGAAGTGAGTTGAATACAAATCTTTGGAACTGAAGCCTTTTTTTCTTCCTAAGGTCACTTGAATAGTCTGAATGATACCATCACAACTGTTTTCTTTTGTGTGTGAATTGGTTTCCTTGACAACAGGATGTCAAATCAACTTTTCAGCTTTAATCAAGTCAAAACAATATATCCCTTCCATTCCAAAAGGCCTCGAGTCGGAGAGAATTATTTCAAGTAAGGCTTTTGTAGGTCACAAAAGCTTTTTTTTTCCCCTTCGCTCCTGTGTGCAAATCCAAAGAAGAGGTGATGGTACTGATATTTCATAAAGAGACACAATGCAAATAGTCATCAGTTGTGAGTTTGTGCTGTGAGAGCTGTTTGTTTTCATACAGAGATGGCCCAAGATGGAGGCCAAGGCAGAAACAATCTCTGGTTTGGTGCAAAAGCAGAGATGGAGCATTTCTATTCAATAGGTTAATCCAAGCCACTGATGTGACTTTTGAAGAGGTCCTGCAACAGAGTGGAAATCTCTGACTTAGCTATAATTTGGAGTACCTTCTATAAAAATGCTTCCTCTCAAATATGTGTGCTATTTCTCCAAAACAAAAATGAAGTTGAAAACAATCCTATTTGCAAAACAGTGTACTAATACATATTAAGATTTGCCTTGAATATTCCCCTATTCACATAAGAGTTCTGCAGGAGAGTAGCCTTGTTTGCTGTGGAAATTAGTGATTTATGCCACACATTTTTTCGATGAATATTAATGCTATGTTACTTTATTTTCGCTTCCACCATACCCAGTTGTTGGATTTCAATTGCAGGTTAATGGCTACTGATTGGAAACAGGTGATAAAAGCAGACAGAGAAATAAAGAGGGACAACATATTTTATGGAATCAGAAAAGCAACCTCTACAATGTGAGAGCAAGTTAGTTTTACTTTCTATATGTACCTAATATGCATTTGACTGCTCTGCTGCCGTGTCGTCATTATGGCTTTACAGAACTGTAAGCATGTGTGGCTGATTTAGAGTAAAAGAGATCTGTCAAAATAAGTAATATATTCTTGGCCCAACAACATAATGCCAGTGATTGTAGAAAATATGATACAGCCCCAAGTGGGCAGTTGATTGCTCTGGGATGAAGGAACTTACTCTGTCTTCAACTGTAGCAATGCATTTGGATTTGGGGAAGAATGTTAGCGACCATAACATGGACCTCACTGTGTATAATCAAAGACTGGGAACAGATTAAAATTCAGTGCTATTTGTGGGGTGACACTCTTTCTTCATGTTGTTTTGCATCTGAAATAGCTTGCAGCAGGTCAAACCCTATTCTTACTCTGCCTCCACCTGAACACTCATCTTCAACCTGCTGTGAGATGTCAGTAGTAGAAGCTCTGGTTTGTCGCTGTGGGGCCTTGGGACTTTCCCCTTTTATGGATGGAAGAGGGATATGCGTTTCTTTGGGATTTGGGCATGTGGAGCTTTACTCAAACAAAGCCTTTTCCTTCCTTCTGCAGTCATCAAATACCTTGGGACTTACCTAAGGTGGATAGGGCAGGATCTCCTCCTGCAGGGAGCAGCTGGTGTTTTCATCATGAGCTGAATTTAACTGAAGAAACAATGTATTTATTGCTATTTTAATTTCACAACATTTTTTAACCCCTCTATTTCTAGCCTTATTTCGCTTTCTGTGGAAAATAAAAAGTAATTCCAGGAAAAGTATTCTCATCTTTGTTTCTGAAGGCTCATGTAAAGAACTCAATTTTATGAAAAAATCTTATCCTGTTTGATTTCCTCTTTTACACTGGTAGTGGGGGGGGGGGGGGGGGGGGGGGGGGGGGGGGGGGGGGTGGTGCGGTATCTAATGGACTTACTACCTCTCTTGTAGTACTTCCTTTAGTTGGATATTTTAAAGAATTTACTTTTTATATTTCAGCTAGAGGAAATCCTACCTGGACAATGATAGGGAGAAACAAGCTTTCTGTTGCTGTTTTATAGCTCCTCATAATCTCATGTAACCTGATAGGGAATTTTGGTAGCCTCAATTGCCTGGATATTTCTTTTCTTAACTAGCAGTATGTTTTTTGGCCGGTGTCAGGTCTTCTATATTTCATGAAGATGTATTTTCTTCTCACTGCTTTCTCCTTCATGTGTTGTGGTAAGGTTCTTTGACTCTATAAGATTGTTGACCAGCCCCAGAATTGCTGATGTGGGTTAGAGTTATCTCTTTCTTCCATTAACTACCTGCAAATTGTACAGTATAGCAGAACCCCTAACTTTTGAGCACATGAGTAATCACATTAAAGTCAATGGTATTACTCAACATGCTTCAAGTTAACCAGAAGTCTGTCTACCTTGCTGAATCAGGGCCATAAAAAGACAATTGCATCTGTGCCTTAAAAATATTTTTAGTGCTGTTGGTACACATAAACACCTAGTTCTATTGTACCTGGAAGAAGTTAATGGGGAGAAAAATATTTCTTCTCCCTCCCCACCCTCTCTCTTGATAGCACTTTGCATGTAGACAATTTAGTTGCTCTTCTGTGAAATGTTAACTATTCCCTCTGAAACGGAAAATATTCTTGCACAAATGGACAGAACAGTAGGACAATCTCAATGCTTTTAAGTTAAAATTTCAGGTGCCTTTTTGTTATTATTAACACTATGAGAATTTGTTAACAATAACCTATTTTTTTTTTTAAAGTTGTCTTTTATAAAAGAACTGAAACCCAAAAATACTCCTGGCAGGAACTCCAGGGTAGAATTCATGGTACAATGCTACATCTCCATCTGAATCCCCACACTTGACCATAATTAGGTATTGGTTATAGCTGGCTCCAGTGGTTAAATCAAGATGCTGGAACAAGTCCTGTGAGTTATTTTTGGGTATATTATCATCCTCAGTTTCTCCTCTTGTCTCTAGAGTTAATTAGTCTTAAAAACATAGCCTTCTGTGGGAATGATTCCTAAAGATTTACCCAAAAGGTGGCATACCACACTGTTCTGAGAGCTGCAAGCTGTGTCACTGTTACAGGTAGAATCGTTTTTTGTGGCTGCCTGATCATTATTGGAGTATTTTACATTCTGCATACACAGAAAATTTAAGATAAATTAGTTGACTGGTTTAATTCTGGCATGATTCAAATGTTCTTAGGTCTATGGAACATTGCAAATTGATTCCTAATGTACTGGTAATGTCAAAGGTATTTATTAATGAGTGGTGCATAGACACAGACAAATCTGCTGTGTGGACTGTGACCTCCCATGAGAACCCTGCAACTTCAGCTTCATGTGCTCTGTGGTGGTTCTTGATTTGTTTCTGTAGCTTCTGGCTGCCCCTGTAAGTTCCAGGGATGTTTGTGTTCTATATATTCACAGACAGAATTCAAAAGCCCACCAAAATGTCACAGTTCCAGCCCCGAGTGCAGGCAAAGCCATTTGGATGGAAACCTTTGGTGCAAGTGATAATCTTTTCTGTGTGCAAAGCTCTGCCACTCCTCTCTGAGGCTTCAGATGTTGCCCTGGGGTGGCTGAGCTGCAGGCATGTGCTCACTATTGCTCTTTTTCCCAAATTTGTTTCCTCCATCCAATCCCTCCATGACTCTACTGCTGTTTAAGCCAATGTAAGTCAAAGACCTGATGTAGTCTTTTACACCTCTGGAAAGGGAGTGTGAAATCCAACCGTATGAGACAGACAGCATTTTATGTGCTCTTGGCAAGGCAACAAAGGACACTGCCTGTCACCTGCACCATGTTCCTGATGCTTGTTTCTGTGCTCATGGTGTGTGCAAACTGCTGTGAGCATAGCTCCAGCAAATTACTTTGTTTAGAGGAAAATCTCCAGGTTGGTTTGGCCTGACTGATGGGTTTGGCCAGACATGGTACAGCGCTATGAGATTGTATCAGCTCCAAAGACTGGCAATGGAAGCAGGAGCAGGCCCTTGTACCATATCTAAGCATCTGAGGAACCTGATTAAATCTTAGTCTGCCTCTGTGTGTGCATACAGCAGCCATGACTAGAAGATAGTTTCACCTCCATTTCCTCCTGCAGAAGAAGTGTTTCTTTTTGGTCCCTTGCACACTGGTAGTGTGCAGCATTTAGCTGTTGAAGCATAGTCCTTGTGAGCTCCATCCTAAGATTATTTGAAAAGTGAAGTTTCTTTTGAAAACATGCTGTCTGAGGAGTGTTTTACAGCTAATATATAGCACAGGTGATCTTTGATCTCAGCTGCCTGCTTCCTAGCTAATTAATGGTTAAAATGATAGTTTTAAAGGGAATGAAACTACTGAACAGATTGCTTCTTCTTATCATATTACACCTGCATACCACAATGTGTCATCCTCATTCAAGGAAGGGGGAGGAAATATTCTGAGTTACAAAAACTAGTTCCTTAGACTCAATTTCACACTGCTCTACTGTCTTCATTTTCTACTGGAGCCTGTATTCGTTAAACTTCTTAACAAGCTGTAAAGTCCACCTTGTAATTACCCCCCCTCACACACACACCTCTTTCCAGCATTTGGAAAGAAGCAGGTGGAGAGCTTTTAAAAGGCTGAAAAATCTGAGGCATTATTTCAAACCTCCTAGAAAGCATGGGAAAACAGCAGTGTTTTAGATTTTTCCTGTGCATATTAAATGCTTTCATTAGAATTTCCTACAGTGCTTCAGAAGTATTGATGCAAACCTAAAGCAGATACATGCAATATGCAATGTTCAGTAGCTATTAATGGTCTCTGACTTCACTCCATATGCATCTGATTATGAACTGGTATTCCTAGTGTCATGCATGGTAATTTTTTAATGCATTTTTTGAATAATTTCCCCTCATTCTACATAGAAGGAGGCAAATGCATCATGCCTCCCTGTGTTTGTGTGTGTGTGTTCCCTTTCCTGGCAGCCTTTGAAGTAGATCAGTTTTAATGCTCAGGAACTTCTCCAGCCTGCCTTGGTCACTTCACGAGAGAGTCAAATTACTTTCTCTCCAGGTGACTCTCTAATGCCAGTTTCCCTTCTTTCTGGCAGCCCAAAGAAATCCAAAAGCAACTTGTGACTGTGCTACGAGAAGCACTGAGCAAAAGGGATTTTCCTTTTCCACAGATCCCACACTGGGTCTGGAGAAGAAACTGCAGATCAGCAGCCTGTTGTCTGCAAGCCTAGCACAGGCTGGAGCATCCATGACTTTGGCCCTTTCTCATGCCACCAGCTAGGATGCAGATGCTGGTTAGACCCTCTCTGCCCATGCTGGGGAGCCCTTAGACAAGACCTCATGGGGCCTCTGCCCCTTAGGACACCAAAGCATTGCAGAGGAATTGATTTGGGATGCCTATGAATTAATTTCATAAAAATAATAGTATTTTCCTTTGTGAGGATTGACTACACTTTGCCAGGTACCTGCAGAGATGTTTCCTATCAAGTGCTGCCTTCAATGTCATTGTTCAATTGGTGTCACCACTTTGTTGGGGTTTGTTCTGGTTTTGGTTTTTGCCATCCATGACCTTGACTTGTAGGCTCTGTGTTTATGCTTTTTCATACTTCATTCCCTCCCCCTCTAAATATTTGTTCTGGGATTTTCTTTCTCTTACTTCCCTCCATCCTCTTTAGCTCTGTCCTATCTTTCCACCATGCTCTAATTGTTAGTCTTCCCTGTTTTTCATATCCATGTTGAGTTGAAAACAGTAACATGACCTGAAAATTTTAACATCATTCCAAGGGTTTTTTATGTAATTCCATAAATCTCCTAATTACTTTTTTATTGTTTTGTCATATATAGGTTTTAGTTTTTTCCTCTACCTTATTAGTCTGGGGATCAGTTTTAGTCTATAAGTTTTATTAGTAGAGACTGGAACAAAATATCTCCTTTTTCTTTGTTGGTTTGGCACCATCCTAAAATTACCATTTTTCTCTGTTTGACTACCTCTTTTCTTTCCCTGGAGAGTCTGCTTTATGTCAGACCTTCTGCTGGCAGTGAACTGGGTATGATTTCATCAGGCAATAGGCAAAAGTATACCCCGTTGCAGAGGAAGAAGCTGTTTTCAGCTGTTATTATATTTTTTCCTGTCTTGCGGAACATGGGACGAGCTGAGCCACCATTACCCTGAGGATTTTGAATCTTTCTTTCTCTCCAGTAAATTTAGTGGCTAAACCTGAAGGCTGGTCTTCAAGAAGGACTTGTTTTAGTCATATAAATAAAATTCTACAAGTGTAATTAAAAAGCTGTAGCAATGTCAAAAAACCTCCCATGCAGAGACACAGCAGCCCTGCAATGACAGACACTGCATCAGGGAAAAGAATGGCCATTTCCTCCAGCAATTATTGGGGTATACTCCCATAGGAGTTTTTTCTAGTTTAACTTCATTAAGATTCAAATAATATCTTGCCCCAGAATCTCCTCTTTGCCCCATGCAAACAAGCCTGAAAATAATGGTCTGGGCCTTCAAGCTGATGTTTGCTTCAGCATAGTTACATTACAGTCATGGAGTCATGACTGTTTGAAGATCTCGACCCAATGTTTAGATTTCGCTCACATTATATAACTTCAATTTTTCGATGATGGTACCAACTGAATAAAATTAGGTTCTGTATAGCAAATTTGAATACATACCCAGACCTCTTAAAGTAGTTTACAGAAAAAAGAAGGGAGTTGGGAACAATGTTCTGACTCTAGAAGGTCTAGCAGCAGACATTTTATCCCTCAACAATAATCCAGGCTTTTCTGTCAATGTTGGAATCTATTTTATTGAAAAAAATATCTTGGCAAGGACACTGGGAATTGCTGCAGAGTCTTTCAAAGTGACATTATGAGAGGATCTTGGTTCTTCAGGACCTTTTATTGTATGGAACATCTTATGAAATACTCTGTGTGAAGGGCCAAAGTAAAATATTACCAAAGCAGCCTAATGATTTTATATGTTCACCAGCTGTCCATTTAGGCCAGTAGGAAATAAGCTATGTTTGGGGCAGGAGAAAGAGAAACTAGGTCTCCAAGTACAGTACAGAGACAAATGTTAAACTAGGTCAGATTGTAATGTAACATCACATGGAAAGGCATTAGTTTTTAAATACTAATACTACTAAAATAATATAATTTTTTATTTTTGAAATAAAGAAGTATATTAAAAAATGGGAAGATTAATATTTAAATTACCTCAACTTACTCTTACTATAGACTCCTGTAGTATTTTCTCCTTTCTCAATGGCATTTTATTTGCTTTTTTCCTGTAACTAATACAATTGGATTATCAGTAGTGAAGAACACATGTTTGTGAAACTACCATAATTTTCATCCTGTTCATTTCCTTAGCAAAATATTTAAACTACACAATTTGTAAGGCTTGGAGCAGACCCCTTTGATACACCACTATGTTTATACCTATTCACAGGACTGCTCTGGGCATTGCATTCAGTGTGTTTCCCAATCTTTTGCCTCTTCTGGGCTCACCGTTTTGGATATTGGATTTCTGCAGGCAGCTGTACTTGCACTTTTGGAGGCTGCCACCTCTGAAATCCACAGGCTGTCCGTGCTGCCAGAGGAGTGGAAGCAGCAGATTACACTGAGGTCAGAGGACAAGGGGTATTGCTGGCAGTGCTGACCCTGCCATGCAGGCAGCATTGCCTATATCCTGGCAGGTCTCTGCTAGATTTAAAAGGTTCCACTTTTAATATCTGCAATTATAATCAATAATTGCAGATTTTAAAAGTGCTGCCTTCTCGTGCTTTCCTACCTTTCCCCCCTTCCTTCTTTGCCTACAGGACACGAAGCATCTGAATCCCCCAGACAATTGCTCATGCATTTACGTTTTCATTTGCTTGGTTTATAGCACGATTGTTCCAGCTTTTGGGAGGGGCAGCTATCAAAGATGTACAGGCACTGCCATTGTGTTTTATTGTTCCAGTCTATTTTTCCCTGTGAATGTAGGTGGGAGTTTTTCAGTGGGTTGGTTTGGTGTTTTTTTTACATACTCTTTCTTCTAAGAATTTATAACCCTTTTATTGTCAGTCTTCAATCATTTTTGATAGATCAATATATTTACTTCAATGATGGTTCATCCTACAGTTGTGCTTGTATTTTTTTTCCACTTTGTTTATAGGGGTTATGAATAGATTCAGGGGGTTGTATCTCTGCTGTACCTCTGTCGTTGCATGAGGTTCAAGTTGCTTGAAATTGGCCCAATACATTTATATTTAGAAGGAATATGAGGTTTTTACATTGGTCTGTCTTCAAATCTACTGTTCAAATCAACTTACTCCCCTTCTCTAAGTAAACTTTGAGCAATTAGATATGCTGTTTTTTAGAAGTGTTCTCAGAAATCTTAATCATGACTGTTGGTGTTTCATATGCATTGAACTGTTTGGAGGCAAGGGCTCTAGGAAACTGCTCTAAGAGACTTCAGAGATCCAGAGGGTTTGGGTAGTAGCATAGCAAGACAGAATGGTAACATGGACTCAAAAATGAGGCAGGTCCATGGGAATCCTGTGGTCTCTAGCCAAGCAGCTTGGACTGAGGCAGAGAGAGAGGAAATTCTTGAGTCTACATCTCACTCGTGTCCCCAGGCAGCCAGATGTGGGCCTGGGACAGCTGTTTCATGCAGCTGTGAGGAGAGCTCACACATGTGCAGAGCAGTGTCAGTGTGATTTGCTGTGCTCTGGCTGGGGGTCAGTAGAACAGGACTTGCCAATGAAGGCGAAAGGATATGGCTGTGGAAGAGAGGGCTACATGTACTATTCCATGCCCAGGGATTTGGGTTGTTTCATGATAAAGTGATGCATATTCCACTTGTTCCGCAATTGCCCCCTTTCTCCCACCACAAAGAAGGGAGCAGCAAAGGAAGTGTGTTTGTTACAACTGATAATATGTACAACATGGTAAATGGAAAATAGGTCAATTAGGCAGTGGTCTCACTAGTATTACAGTTTGAAACATGATCTTATGACTACACATTAAATATGGGGAAAAAATCCCTGAACCTGCATGGATTTCAGCAAGGTTTAATAATTTAAAACAGGTGAGCATATTAGCTGTTTGTAGGATGTAATCCCCATAGTTGCCATATACACCCTGGGGTTTGGTACATTCATTCTTAGGCTGAAATAATTTGCCATGTTATGAAAGCGGTGACTCAACTACCTCTCAGCAGCGTGTTGTCCATTTGTAACAGCAGATTTTCCTGGAAGTCATTACTTTGGAGTGCCATTGTCAGCTGTACACATCACTCCTGCTCTTCTTGTCCTTTGTGGTACAGATTTCCTGGTTGTTGTTAGTGAGTATGTTACTGCTGATACACAAGCTATCAGGTTTTTCTGTTCTTTTCTTTCTTTTCTATCTCTGTTGAATTGCAGTTTCCTTTGTCTTCTGTGTAGCGCATTGAAAGAGGTTAGGAAATTTATCATGGTTATTTTTAATGGGATTTTAAAGTCTCGCACGACACATATTGAATTGATTCAGGAAAATTTCCTGGAGCTGTAGCATTGTATTATTAAAAATAATTTTATCATTGCAATTTTTCTGTAAGAAAATACATCTATTTTTCTCCTTCCATCCTGTAACAAAGCCCTGCCTTCTAATGTTTCTCTGTGGTCAGATATTAGCCATTTCCCTAGATAATTTAGGTTGTTCATGTGTACTGCTAGCATTTTTATTGTAAAGAATTCTGCTAGTGGTTTCATGATAAATGCATCAAGCATTGGGAAATTACTTTTATTAGTGCACATTTAATAATGCATTAACAAAATAAATGGGTTTGTGTGTCTGTTTATCTTAAGAATGGAAAGAAAAAATACATGCTGCTATAGGTAAAAAATTAATCTTTCCTGTGTGCATTTCGTATGCTGTAGCATAAAAAAGTACATTCCCAAGAGCTCAGTAGGTGGTTACTATCTTTTTCTTTGTTTATTCATATTTTTTTTAGGCAGATCGTGCAAGAAAAGCGAGTCCCAGTGACTGTCCCCCTTGTGGCCAGTCTGACAAGCCTTTACTTACCTCAGTAAGGCTGTCCGTTGTTGGCTGGGATCTGTGTCTTTATTGCACACAAACCAAATGAATGAGTGCCTCGTGGCTTCCCACTTATGAAATCCTTCTTTCACTTGCCTAAACTTCAGGTATTTTCAGGCTAGTAACCATGAGCAAGTCAAAGTGTCACTTCTTATTCTAGACGGTGGCCTATTGCATGTGTAGCTACATGAAATTCAATTTGGCTTACTCATTCCATCATGCTATGTTTATGGTGAAAAAAAAACAACAACAAAAACAGTGTATTGAGTCCTATCTATTATTGAAGAATTAAAAAATTCTAATATCAAGACAGTATTATTTCAGAAATGCATGCATCTGCATTAACATAAGCAGAGCAAAGGTGTTAAGAGGGATGGTGTACAATATAACGTAACTCTCTCATTGATTTAAAATCAAAATGCCAGTAAGAAGGAGTAGACTGAAAGAAAATTATGTACATGTTTATTTCAGATACATTCAGAAATAAAGTATTGTTTCTTCCACTACTTCTGATCTTATTTATGGGAGACAGATGAGCTGTCTTGTCTATAAAGAAATGAAAGATAACGTGCAGAATTAAAACAAACAGAAACAGCCTACTGATTCTGAATGTCTCTGTTTTGAATGCTGCTTTTGAAGATATATATGAGGACATGTCTTTTCAGCAGATAGGGTACTCAGAGTGTTCTGAAAGCCTTTTCTTTCCTCGGGGGCCAAAATGGCTAAGCAAAACTGGAGAAGTGAAGAACTCCAGCTACACTTGAGTTCTGGCCATGATAAGTAAAGAATACATGAGATGAAGCTTGCAGAAAGGCAGAGTTATGGACGGCTTTTCTGTGTACCCTGATTTCAGGTCTCAGGGACGAAAAAGTAAAACAAACCTCAATTTTATCACGGTCAGAAAGACTTTATGAGAGGCAGCAGTAAGATCACATGGGTTTTGTTTTAGTCGCCCTGGAATGTTTGCTTATATGACGTTTAGTGATGGGTGTGTAACTGTAAACTTTATTACACCTGTGCTTTTATTATAGTCAACCTGCTGTATCTTGTGATGTTGTAGTATCACAAATTATATTTAAATCCTTTGACCGCCTTCCTGTTTTGTTTTCTCCGTATGGTTGCACATATGCTCTCCTCCTTTTGTCTCCTGTCCCCAGATTTTTCTGGGATCCTTCACTGTGACACATGCATGCTCCCCTATTTTCTGGGACACTGAGGATCTTCCTTGGCCTCATGGACACGTGTTCAGATAGGTCCCCCACACTTTGCTAGAAAGCAGCCCTGCACTGCATTCCCCTCCTCCACAGGTTCTTTCACCCATATTATTTGATGTAGCATCCCAGTCATATCCCTCATCTTTTGCAAGTGCTGCTCTGTCACCATTTATCTGGTATGAAATGGCTTTAGCCCTGCCAGGGTAATGCTGCCTGTTGTTTCCCAGAAATTACCTACCTGTCTGTCAAAGGAAGCTACTTAGAGCTCCTAACTAGAAACCAGGATAAGCATTCAGCAGGTCCCTATCCCTTCCTTATGGGGAGGGGAAGATGGAAAAAAGGTTACTGTTGTTTAGACCAAGTAACATTGTCTGCTTACCCTCCTCAGCCATCTTGTAAGTTTTTCTTTTCATTCCACTGTAAAAATAGGTAGCACTGTTAATATAAATAATAGGCTCATACAAATCCATACAAATGAACACTGTGCTCATAGTAGCAAGTCAAGTTTGGAGACACAGAAAGTTTGCTATCTTCCAGAGGCAGCCTTCCCTCAAAATAATAATCCAGTGTTCTGGGAAAATAACCTGATGATTTTTCCCTCAGGTTATGGCAAAGGAGTACTTTAATAGTGAATTAAGTGCTAGAGACGAGACTGTTCTCACGCTGCATCTCGAAAACCCCCAGAAAGGCCAGGCACAGAAATATGCTGAAACCCACAGGAAACGCCTGCTGCACCATCACATGAGGTCAGTCAGGCATAGCGCGCTTTAGCGAGCGCAGACAAAACAAGCTCTGGTGAAAATACCACAGTCTAAACACGAGTAACAAAACACAGACTAATACAGCCCAGCTTGGTGGGAAGCACCATGGGAAAAGATTTAGAAACATTGTTCTGGCACTCTTGCTGAGGTGAAGAGCTATGAGGACTTCCAGCGTCACCTGGTCACAATAGCACCATGCACCCACGCAGAAGGAGTGACTGGTTTCTTATTAATATCTCAGCACTTCTCATTTCCAGTAGCATCCTGTAAAAGCAGTACCCTATTTACAGCTTTCATTTGGCATTAATGAAGTGGAATACTGATGTAGCTAATCAGTGCTAGCGGTATGATGCAAGCATGCGGCGCGGCAGTGGTAATCATCTTAGCCCAGTTGGCAGGATAAAAATAACCCCTGCCAGCACTGGGAAGTGGCAGCTCCCTGGCTGTGGAGAAGCACAGCCCACAACCCTGTGGCTCTGCGCTGTCCTGGAACCCAGCTTCTGCTGTAGCCCACCTGAACAGAGAAAAGAAACAATTGTTATCACTGTCCATCCCTTTTGATGCTCCTCTCCCCAACCCATGAACACAGGCTTGAGTTTTTGAACTTGCTCTTGGGTCTGGACTCAGATTGCTTCCAAAAGCCTAATGGATGTAGATTGCTGAATATGCTTGTATCATTCAGAGGTGGTTTTTTTTTTCTCTTCGTGGCACTTTGTGAGCTTAATTTAATCTCTGTCATTTCTTATATGTGGGTAAATGTCATCTAGTTCATTTCATGAATGAATTAACAGAGCCATATAGAGGCTGTGTCTCCTGCACTGCTCACTTGGAAGGGGGAAGGTATTAGTAAAAATGTGTGACACCCTCAAGTCGCTAAACCCTGGGGTTAGAGATGCTCAGAAACAGATTTCATTTGCACCCTGGTATAAGTTACTTGAAAGACTCTACCAACTCTGTACATTGTAGTGGCCTCAATCAGCCCTCCTTCTCTTCATTGTCATCATTAAATATATTACGTTAATACCACAAGTCCCTTACTCCACTTGATGAGGGAGGAGCTCCTTTAAAAATAGCTGTGCTTTTAGTAGTGGGGAGAAGATAAATAATCCCAGAATTTTCTTCCCTTTTTTTGATACTTCCTTAAGCATGTCAGAAGGCAGAGGCCTTCTAGCAAGGTGTGAGTTTGAGATAGCGCAGAGGTTGTTGGTATGTAGAAGATAGCATTTTTAATCCCAGGTGGATTAAGAGTTGGGTGGACAAAGAGTTGGATGCATGTACACAGCAGCACAGGAAGTGCGTGTGAGCAAGCATTTTATGTTACATGATATTTTTAATGCACCCAGGAATTAATAGTCCTATGTGCTTATTTTAAAGCTTTCACAACATGAAAAGAAATGTAGCTCATTGAAAAAGGGAATGAGGAATAATTCATTCTTACATAGAAATGAGTGGGGCTATGCCTGTTTTTTTCATGAATTTACACAGTGTATTGGATTAGTCTCTGGATGAGGTGTGTGAGGGTATGTGTGTTGGCAGAGCTGTGCTTTGAAACTTTTTTCTGAGCCTGAGGCTTCTCAGTGCTACCAGGGCTTCATTTTCATGTGCAGTAATTTCACCTGTTTCTAGGATGTTGTGTTTTTGAGGTGGTTTTTTTTGGTTTTTCTTCTCTTAAGTGTTAATGGGTGTTTTGTGGTTCTCTAATCTGGAGATATTCAACTTGTGGGTGCTTTATAAAAATAGTCCAGGCAAGCACCTTGCCAACTAGAGTTACAGCCTCGGATGCAGAAAAAGTGGCACAGGAGTTAGTTCCCAACCTTCCCAGAAAAGCTGGCATGTGATTTCCAGGTGTACGTAGCAGCTGAAAAGTTCTGTTCTCATAGGGTGTCAACAGGAAAAAAAAAAAAAAAAAAGGGGGGATTGCTGTCAATTCCCATCTCTTCCATACCTGACTGTCCCTCAATCCCTCAGATGGAAAATGGAAAACATTATTTGTTTTCCCCACTGTTACTTCAGGTTATTTAAGTTGTGGGCTCTACCTGCCTAGAGTAAGATTTGTACATATGAATATCTTTTGTCAAATTAGGATATGGGGCTCTTGGAGACCTTTATCTGCTAATAAAACACAAATAATACTTGTAGTACTTGATAAATTTGTCCCACTCGTTTCCTTTCCTCTCAGCCCAAACTAACCCTTTTTGTGTAGATTGTGTTTGGGTTTTGCAGCTGTTCATTATGTATTGCTTAGTCCTACCACATCTGAATTGCCTTCGGGCACTGAAAGGGGACAGTGCTATGACAAATCAATTTGCTGACCTCTAAAATAATTAAGTAAATAAAGCTGGGCTTCAGGCCTATTTTAAACAAGCTTGTTGCTATTCATTTTTAGGTTTCTCTGCCTGCAATGCAGAGAGGGTGTCCCTAAACAAAAGAGGCAGAGTGACCGAGGAACTTCTTCTAAGGAAAAGTTGCCTAAGAGAATCAGCCTTTCCCCACTGTATCTCTGTGTCTTTGTACACCTCTCCTTCTTCCCCCCACTGCCTTTTTTTTCTTTGTCCTTTGCTCTTCCCTGAAGAAAATAGCAATAATAAAATATTCTGTTTTCATATAGCTCTACAGATGATCTTTGTGTACTTAAGCAGACCATAGCATAGAAAACAAAGCTTTGCTTTGTTTAGCAGCATATATACGTTTTATGATTTATGTGGTTGTAATACTTGGGGCTGATATTAGGAAGATCAAAGTCTTCTGTGAATTGACAGCAGCACTGTAAACAAGGTGAAAGGGTTGCAGGTGTTTCCCACATGAATGTGATACAAAAACTTATGGCCCTTTGCCATAAGATACTGTATGTGCTCTCCACCTTTTCCTGTGCAACAAGACAACGTTGCTGTGAGCTTTGCTCAGAGAACACGACCAAGGCTCAGGAGCTGGGAGGTGCTGTCGGCAGCAGATGACCATGCAGTGGGGCCAGGATGATCTTGGTACCGTGGAAAGGCTAATGTTAAACTGGTCTTTCAAATTAAAAGTAGCTGACTAATCCTCTGTGTCATCTGAGAACAGAAATCTGCATTCTGGGGAGATCCCTGTCAAACATTGGGAAGGAAGATGATGGGCTGAAGTTTTTCAGGAGAGATGGGCAGTCCAATGTGCCCCTTGTCTCATTGCTCCTACTTCAGCTCAGAGCTGGGCTTGGCAGGCATCTCTTACCTCCATGGGTTGTCTTGTGTGGCCATGGTAGGCACTAGGTGTGGGCCTGAGACACCTAGGCCACATCTCTGCAGAAAGCAATGGTGGTGCATGAGCAAACCTGCAGATATCATTGCTGGATTGCTGTTTATTCTTGTGGATAAGAAAAGATGTGTTTAGAGAACGATTAAATCATTGTAAAGAGGACTGCAACATCCTGGGTGAACCCTGAACACAAGGTAGTCATCTCTGTCTTTCTAATTAATTGCCTTGAGAGGGGTCCTTGTCTGCTCTTAGGGATGAAACTGCTGCAGCTGGGTGTGGTGGGTGTTTGTAGCCTCTTCAGTTACTAAAACACTTCCAACGAATTTTGTCTTATTTTGTTCAATACCCTGTGACATAACCATCTCCTTGAAATGTAAGCCCTTTGGCAATCTGCTTTTTTCACTGCTTCTGGGAAGAGACCCATGCCCTTTTGCCTGGCCCTGAGAATGATGTGGCACAAGGCTGCTGGCTTTTGCACCAGTAGGGACAATGGCTCTTCATCCACATTTTCATCTGCTGGAGGAAGCTCTCACTGTACTTGTGCAGTTGATGTACTGGTACTAGGTCTTTCACCTTGCAATGGAGCTAAAGCTACTGTCTAAAATGTGGATTTCTTTCACTGTTCTGCAGGGCTGCAGTTTTAACTGAAATATAATAGAAATTTCCCCAACAGCATTACTTAATTAACTGATACCTGATCTACGCAGGAAAATTTTTCTCCATGTGTGGGTCATGAAATTTTTTTTTTTTGCTGGTGTGGCAGTGTTACAACAAATTTCCATGTGGACAGAGGTGCATCACCCCAAGGGTGTCATGCTACGTGCATGAATTCTTGCTTCTCTGCAGGAGTGGGCTAGCTATTCCCAAGTATTTGCTTTACACCCTGAAAGCCCTAGATGAAAATATTATAAAGTGTTGGGCCACGCAGTGTAATACTACTGTAGCTAAAGGTAGGACTTCTGTGTGTGAATGAGCCCTGAGGAAAGATTAACCTAGGAAAAGTTAATAAAAAGTGCTGTCCTAAATTATTCATGAATCCATTTGCAATGTACTTGCCCAGAGGCTTTTGTTTTTCTCAAACTCTTATTTATTAAAATCTGACAAGAATATCAGGTTTTGTTCAATAATAAATCTAAGTCTATGTGAGACTAGTGATATCCTCATCCAGTAATACAGAATCAAAATGAAGTTACATGGCAGGGGTGAATATGTTATTTACTTGGGAAGAATAGATTATTGTTCAGGAGGATTTTATCTTTTACTTGCTATTTCAAAACAAGTGAAAAAACCCCAAAACACCTAGTTGGGAGATAGCCTCTTGCTTTGTGACTGAGGCCTTGATCCTGCAAAGGATTTAAAATACATTAAAACTCAGTTAAGCATCTTTCTGGCAACTTTTCAGGTTTCAAACTTGTGTTTGCTGAATGAAATAGCTCAGGTGATCTTGTTTCGTGCTTAGTTCTGCACGTCCTTTTTCTTTAGCTTCAGGAAAAGACCATGGAAGTCATGCTTTTGACTTACGGATTATGACTTCCAAAGTATGTCCATACACAGCCTCATTCTTTTTGTATCCTAGAAAAGGTTTGGCAGATTGTATACCTAAAGTAGGCGAATGGAAAAAAGGCAGGAAGAGAGCTTTTGCTGTTTGGGATCCAATAATGTGTGTGTTTTGTAGCAGTCATTCCTATAAAAAAAGGCAGAACTTTTCTTAAAAATCAGTTTAAATAATTTGTTGGTGTTGTGTTGTTTTGTTTTGTTGTTGTTTTGTTTTGTTGTTGTTTTTGTTTTTTCCCCCAGCATTTTCTATTTATTAGTTACGGAATTGTTCAATACCCTGTGACCCCGTGTTTCTATTTATAAGTAGGGGATTTCCAACACCCCCCCCCCCCCCCCCCCCCCCCCCCCCCACCACCACACACACACACACACACCCCCCTTCTCCTTCTCTGCCCTAATTTATAACTGCGTAAAGGAGAAGCAGGTGCCTATAGCTAGAAAGTTAGAGAAAAGTAAATAAAAAAGAAAGAGCTTAGCTGCAGAAACAGAACTGAGAGTTCAGGTGACTGGTCTGAGTTGGAGGATGATGAATAGATTTGTTTGCATAAGCTTGGCTTCTGAGTCACTTTCTCATAAAAGCAGCTTGAGTAGGAGATGCTCCTGTCCCAAGTTTTTCGTCCTGAATGCTTTCAAGCACAAAGTGCACTGTGACATAAAAGCTCCTGCTGTGAGTGCTGTTATCCCAGTGGACAGGAGCTGGAGCTTTGCAATTTCCCAGGTCTGAAATGAACTAGAAGTTTGTCTCTCTTACACACACATGCTTTGCCTGATGTATCATGAGGTCAGAGCTAAGCTGTCTGGGTAGCTTCTGATTGAGGTTTGGAATCTAGTGTGAGGAAGTTGGTCCCTGTGAAAAACTGTTGCAGGACCACCAGTCATTAACCTCAAAACCAGTGACAAGGAACTTGCTAAACTTGGAGGGAGGAGAAGTGAATTGTGAGCATGAGAGGTTAGCATTCGTGGCTGGTCATTCTGGGGAGGTTCAGAGCAGCACATGTGTTGGGGGTTGAATTTGGTTTTTTTTTGTTTGTTTGTTTGTTTGTGGAATTTTTCCCCATTGGGTTGCCAAGGGAACTAATTGCTGGGTGCTTATGGGTGCTTGTCCAAGGCAG